>NC_051174.1:61256435-61559018 GCF_013339725.1 Rhipicephalus microplus
CCAATTTCCAGGCAGTCGCCAAGCACAGGCGAACAGCACACGCCGAAGCTGACCTTCACGATGCAGTTCGTGCATGCGATATACAACACGACCTAGCCCGTTGCCGGCAAGCGCGATCCGTATTGCACATGCGACAAGTGGAATAGAATAAAGAATGATAACCTACTTACCTTAGAATGCAGCACTGTTTCCCGCCCTGAGTCGGACTGAAGTATATATTCGATAGGCCCGTTCTTCTCGGCTGCTTTATTGGCCTTTCCAACCGTTGCTGTCGTGTGTTGGCCGTGACTATCTTGAAGCCATAGATATACAGCGTGGCGTGGTGACCTGTCGAGACTTGCTCCAGACTTCATGGGTGCAGCGAAACGCTAAAGCAGCAGCCCACGCTC
The DNA here is from genome assembly GCF_013339725.1 of Rhipicephalus microplus. NCBI lineage: Eukaryota > Metazoa > Arthropoda > Arachnida > Ixodida > Ixodidae > Rhipicephalus > Rhipicephalus microplus. The sequence goes on from NC_051174.1 coordinate 61,256,825, forward strand.
ATCCAGGCGTATACACACAAGCACCACGTCACAATTCTTAGATCGTCGAATCCAGGTAGCCGTCGTCGAGCACCCCAAGCGCGACGCTACGCAACCGCCGCCGGCAAAATACGGGGAAAGACTGAGCCAGCAGAGGAGGAGAAGGACATGTCTTGTGTGGAGAAGGATGGTCAGTCACCTTGGCAACGCTTTTCGCGCTGCCTGGAATGCCCGGGTGGTTCATCTCTAGTGGAGAGTAAGTGGTTTCGCACCACACGCTTCCCTCTGTTGTTGCTCCTCAACGGTCTATCCGTTCATGAGCGTTCGCCTATTGGGCCCCGCTACTCCTTTTTTGGGTAATTTTTCTTAGAGTGCAGATTTTGGCCTGAAAGTACTTTAGTCTAAAGATCTGCGGAGTTCTCTTTCCCACAGCAATGTCGCGAGGCTGCAATATAATTGTTTTGTTGGATTTCAAAAACATGATTATAGACCAATTCTTCCCACCATGACGCGTCACCCCGTGTCCTGGTCAGAGCGATTGTGGAATCCAACCAAAGGTAGAATTCATCTACCGAGGATTATCGATTCCTTCTCACAAACAAATAGAGCCATGGTGCAACAAATTACAGAATCAGCTCTAGTCTCACCAAAGTCGTCTTCTTGAGTGGAGTGACTCGACATTTCGCCTTACAAGTGTAGAGCCGCATGCTCCTGTGTCATCCTCGGTGCGGAGATAGAGGGCAGCACCACAGGCCTTCGAACTAGCGTCTGCAAATATGCAGATTTTGACTCATTGGCTTCACATTGATGTTATCATCATGTGTTCAAGGTATTATGGTCTGGCGGCGCCACGTGAGCTCCTTACACCATTTTGTCTAGTCATTGAGGAGTTGTTCTATTAGTGGTTGATCCCATGACAAGTTCTCTCTCTAGATTTCTTGAAAAAAAGCCTTCGCTCTCACAGTATAAGGAGAAAGAAATCTCAGGGGTCTTATGAGCGCGCCATCGCTTGCAGTACAAAATGTTTTGTGTTCACTTGCACGATTGAGAATTCAATCACGGAGTCTGGGAGAAGCATTATACAATCTCCAATTCGTCCCCATGCAAGACCAAGCGCTTTCAGTGAATTTGTCGTTGGGCCTAACCGTTGTTCAGCAGGGTCCTCATGAGTGAATAATTTACTGAGATCATCGCTATGAACGCTCACTTGTCGAGGTGCACGCACAGGACGCCTTTTCAAAAAACTAAATTAGTTTCGTCGTAGATCTTCGTGGCTTCTGTATTATCTGTTTCGCTCAACGGGTCGTCCACGTGAATATACTGCTACAAAATAGCCATTGTTTTGGGAAGATCATGTTTTATTGTAGTGAAATGGTAATAAAGTATTGCGGTATGCTAAAATCAAAAGGCTTGTTGTCGTCCCAAATGATATTCTGGCCATCCGCGAAGCCTCTACCTTGGAAAGTGGTCAGCCAATGTAGGTTTTTTATTGAACCACAAAAACCTTCATGCACAATGGTCAGTGAAATAGACTGCAATTTTCAAAAATGCTTTTTACATGTCGCTAACGAGTGCTATTCTGCGTCGTCGAAAGCACAGAAGCAGGTGTATAAAGTCAGCATTAGGGTTGTGCCTACTTTCCAAATATTCTTTGAGTGATTTCACTCTCCCGCTGTGCGACGATGCTTATAAAATGATCCACAGCTTCGTAGTAGTATGTTTTCGCGGAGTACTGGCTGATATGGCATGTAATCAATGCGCTTGCTGTCGTTATCAGGCACGTCACGTACACTTTCAGCTACGCCTTCAGCCAGTAACCGTCTCATTTCATTCTCGTATATTCACACTGAGCTAGGTGTCTTCAACAACCATTTTGTCAGTTGACAAGTGTCTCTGCCCCACTACAGCGTGCTTGTTACAAGTTTAACGTCGTTGTTTTACGGTTGCCTGATTTCTTAGCGTCCGTTTACTTCTTTTATATTGACGCGTGTCTACATGTGGAGGAAAACGACGATAGGGGATTTGGTGGACACGAGGTAGTGGGCCTTTAGCTTCACTCGAGACTGAAGAAGGCGATCTTGTAGCTCAGCTGTCGAGAACACGCTGCGTTCTGGCTGCTGAAGGAGCACGTGCCACAGAGATGCTATTCAGGCTCAGTAACTATCGTGCCAGTTTGCGTAGAGACGTGCTCGTCATAATATTTTGCATGTACATTCGAGCGATATTAGAATTCAGCTGGGTTTGTTTTTTGGTGCTCCGGCCCAGAAAGTTCCACCACTGATTCTGTTCGAACGCGAATCTTTACGCTTATGCCTAGGGCAACCTAACTGTGTCTCGAACAATATCTTATACGAAGAATCCTGCCTGCCTTCTCTTATCAAAAGATTTCATATTCTAACAGTACGTACATTCCTTTAAATATATGCATCACCTCAGCGGAAGTCACATTATGTGTTCATTTACCACCAGACCTTCTTTTTGAACCACCACTGGTCTAAATTACGGTGCCCTCAAGAAATATATACACAGAAACTTTTGGAGCCCTTAAGAGTTAACCTTTGAGAAATACTTGTACTAAACACTGTAGATGCAATTATGATTGAATTCGAGGATATATATCCAAAGAACACAAAAATTTACAATACCAGTATATAAATGGCATTTTGGAAGATTATTTGGTCAATCTAGGAACATCCGTTGTGATAGCGACTGACGCTTCTGTTTATGAAGAGAAGGCTGGCGTAGGAATTGTATCATTCTCTCTAGATTGGGCTTTCTGAATTCGATTACCCGACTTTACCCCTATTTACCAAGCTGAGCTACTGGCAATAGTCCTAGCATCACGTAAAGTTCCGAGAGATCTATCAGCGGTGATTGTTCTAACAGACTGTCTCTCGGTCTGTACTGTCTTGAACTCACCAACTTTTTCGCGTGCCTTAGAAACTTTCTACTCGCTCATTTCTAGACATGTGCGACTCGTTCGACTAGTCTGGGTGCCAGGCCATACAGGTTTAGCTCTCAATGAGCATGCAGATGCACTAGCTGTATCTTCCCTTGATTGCCCTGTTTTACCTATTTTGCCTACTTCGGAATACATCACAGCAGCACGCTTTGAAAAACACACAACGGCCAATAACTACAAAAAGTCTCCTTTGTTTTATCATACTATAATCCACAGCGAAAGTTTCCTCGGAAGAACAAGTGGTGTTCATCAAGAAAGGGCGAAATTGTAATTACTAGGCTGCGTTGTCGAGTCCCTTCATTGAACTTTTACCTTCACCGGCGGAGTCTGGCACAGTCGCCTTTGTGCCTTCATTGTACTGAGAGGGAATGTTTAGAGCACTGCTTTTTGTCATGCCGATATTCAAAAGTAAAAAAAAAAACCTACTAGAAGAACCCCTACGAATTTGAACCTAAACTTGACACTTCTGGTGATTCTTTCATTTGGCGCAGTCGCATTTGGATTCAGCCACAGGAGCGTTTTTACTGCTGTTACATATTTCTCACGAGTATCTGAAAAATTGAATGCTCTAAATAAACAACTTCAGTTGTTTTATGTATATATTTTTTCGTTTTTGTGCGTTTATTATATTCTTTTCAAAGTTCTTTGTTTGTTCAGAAATCGAACAGATCTATATTTTTACCTTTATTACCTAATTAATCCAACCCCCTTTCAAAAAGTGAATTAATTTAAAAGCAAGGCACCGTCCTATTCATGGCCTATCCCCTTAGGTGGGTTGCGCCAAGGTGTTGAGGAACCAACTAACCAACCAATACGCTGCGTTCACTCTCTGAAGGTGTACCTGTGTTTTGTTCGAGTTGTACCACGACATTGGTGGAGGTGCCGGGCCGCAACTCTGCCTGGTGCTTGACACGCCCGCTGGGAGTCGTTCATCGAGTTGAGACGCATTGTCATCTGTTGAAACTCCTGTGCATCGCTCCAATCGACGGTTGCGAGGCCTCGCGCCAGAGCTCACTCACTAACCAGAACCCTTATCACGTGGCCCCAAAAGAACGCGAAGCGATACAACAACAGGTAGACAGAATGCTTGAAGATGACGTCATTCAGCCTTCACAGGGCCCCTGGGCGTCACCTGTAGTCCTCGTTAAGAAAAAGGATGGCAGCCTGCGCTTCTGTGTGGATTACCGGAAGCTAAATCAGGTGAACAAGAAAGACGTATAACCACAACAAAGTATAGACGATGCTCTCGACCGATCTCTACATGCTCGAGACTTCTCTTCAATAGACTTGCGGAGTGTATATCGGCAAATCAAGGTGAACCCGAGATACCACGAGAAGACCACTTTTGTAACACCAGAAGGGTTATATGAATTTAAACTCTTGCCATTTGGTTTTTGCTCACCGCCTGCTACCTTTCAAAGACTTATAGATACCATGCTTCTTGTGTCGAAGTGGAAAACCTGATTAGTATATCTGAACGACGTCATAGTGTCTTTGCATTGTTTGACGAGCACCTTGAAAGACTTGAGGTGGTCTTACGAGCCATACAGTCCAGGGGCCTGATGTTGAAGCCTGAGAAGTGCTACTTTTGCTACCAAGAGCTGCAATTTTTTGGTCACGTGTTTAGTCACGCAGGTGTGCGTCCCGATCCCCCCAAAAAATCGAAGCCGTAGAACAGTAACAGAATAGAAAGTTGGGCGAGTTAGTGTATATTCATATCAAAAGAAAAGCGGCGCACAAAAAGACGGAGACAAAGAAGAGAACCACACACAGCGCTGCACTCACAACTGAATGTTTAATCCAAGCAACAAGAATTTAAAAAGTAAAAAGTAAAAAAGGGTTTGGAATTGAGCCAGTTCTTTACGATAAAAACCCATAAGCCTGACATGCCTTTTCGTACCATAATTACGAAAACAGATACGTAGCAGAAAAATGTATCCAGGTATTTAGAAAGCCATTTGAAGCAGCTGTGCGTTCATGATCCCTTTAGAGTGGAAAATTCGGGTGCGGTGGTTCAGTTTCTTAGGGAGCGCGACACGAGCTCCTGTCTGGCGTTCAGTATAGATGTTGTTGACATGTTTTTTTTTTCAATTCCTAATCATAAGCTCCTAGTGTGCGTTCAGGAATGTATCAAGGAAGACAATGATGAGCTTCGTTTCAGAAGTAGTAGTGGTATATCTGTAGAATCGTTCACTGAATTACTAGCTTTTTACCTAAAGTCTACGTACATTGGTTGGCGAGGGAAGACCTTAATCCAGCGTTCAGGAGTCCGTATAGGTTCATGCGTTGCACCTGTCCTTTGTGAAATGTTTTTAGCCAAAATAGATCGCATTGTAGACACAATCTTAAGCGGAACTGTGATGCGTATTTTCCGATATGTGGACAATTTTTTAGTTGTTATAAAGGATGCCACGTTCCCGGATATTGTTTCCAATGTGTTGAAGGTGTTCAGGACAGAAGGCATGGGTTTGTCCTTCACATCGGAGGTTCCAGAATCCGACCGTCTAAAATTTCTCTATCTTAAACTTCGGTTTCAGAGTTCCCATATTTGCTGGTGTTTTGAGCCACGATCAGTGAAACCAATTCTTAATTTTGGATCAGCCCACTCAAAGGTGGTAAAAAGGGGCATCGCTTTCACCTGCCTTAAATCCGCTCTAGAAAAATTGTGCAGGCATGTGTTGGGTTCAGGTTTTGCTAAGCAAGTTGCAAGACTAGAGAAAGCAGGATTCCCCCATAACATAACTGTGGCTGTTTGCGATAAGTTAATTGGTGGTTTAAAAGGACGTGCAGCTAGGAAAATCAATTGGGAAAAAATGAAGTTCGCAGCAATTCCTTATATGCATAAACTGGCACATGGGTTAAAAAATGTTGGTTTCCGCTACGGAGTTGATGTGGTTTTTAGGGCACCCAATAAATTAGGAAAGATATGTGCATTGGTATCAAATCAGTTAGACAAGAAGGACAAGCCAGATGTAAAGAAATGTGCCATAAACCTTAGAAATAAGTATGTGCCTTGTGCTGTGGGGGTGGTGTACCGCATTCCTTTATCTTGTGGTCTTCATTATGTGGGACAGACGGGCCGCTGTGTTAATAAAAGGTTGCGGGAGCACTATCTCTGTTTGCATAACGGCACGCCTTCCTATTTGGCTTCGCATTGTGCCACGTGTGGGTGCACACCTGATCTGTCTAACACTGTTATTATTTTTAAGCACCACGATCAATTCACTCGTGAGGTGTCTGAAGCCTATCATATTACCAAGTCACGTGATGCTTGCGTAAGCTAGACCTCGGTTACATTGCACAAAAAAGAGTTCACTTTTATTGATGAGCGTATCATTTAATCTCGTTGTACCTCACTTGTCATGCACGGCTTTTACTTTTTAAATTCTTGTTGCTCGAATTAAACGTTCAGTTGTGAGTGCAGCGCTGTGTGTAGAACAGTGCCTTGTGCCGACCAATAAAAAGGCTGTCAAATGCTTTCTAGGCCTCCCTGCATATTATCGACGATTTATCGCAGACTTCGCACGCATAAACTCACCGTTCACTTGCCTCAAGAGAGAACACGTCACCTTTGAGTGGAAGAACGAAGAGGAAGCTGCTTTTAACGATGTTCGCCAGCGACTACAAACACCTCCAGTCCTTGCCCACTTCGACGAAACAGCACCTACGATGCTTCACACCCATGCTAGCAATGTCAGTCTGGGAGCTGTGCTTGTGCAGCAGCAAGATGACACAGAAAGGGTAATCGCTTGCACAAGCAGAACGTTGACACGCGATGAGGCTAATTACTCCACGACTGAGAAGGAATGTCTCGCCGTGGTATGGGTGGTTACAAAATTTCATCTGTATTAAATGCGAAGCATTTCTTAGCAAATTTTGGCGACATTGAGCGTATCTATCTATCTATCTATCTATCTATCTATCTATCTATCTATCTATCTATCTATCTATCTATCTATCTATCTATCCATCTATCTATCTATCTATCTAGCTGCCTATGACTTTTAGCTCTCCCGGCCGTTTCGATAATGATATTGATATCAAACTTGTGTGGCATAACATGACAGTATGAAGAACAAGTTTGACTAGCCATAACATGAATTTCACGATATGTATGTCATGAATGACATGATTTACTTTTCATGGTCTTGCTGCTTCTGCGGTGGTTTCGTTCACAGGTCATGTTGCAAAACTAGTATGGTATGACATAACTGCGTGGCAAACACAAGCGGCTGACCCTAACATGAAAATCATGAACATGCCTGTCATATAACATGATCACATGCCACGCTCATGATGCGCTTTCGGCCGTTCCACAAGCGTCACGTATAGCAAATTTGGTATTACAGTACGTGATTGGATGACGAAGGTATGCGACTGGTAAAAACATGATAATCATGAGATGCGTGTAATGTAACAACATGACCACCAGCTATGCTCATGATGAACTAGCAGCCGTTTCGCTAGCTTCAGATGTACAAAATTTGGTATTAAGGGACAAGAATGGATGACGTACGTAAATGGCACATCCAAATATGATTATCACGATATGCGTGCCATGTAACAACATGACTACACGCCACACTGATGAAGAACTTGCGGCTGTTTCGCTAGCTTCACATATGCCCAGTTTGGTATTAACTGACGTCAATGAATGACGAAGGTATGTGACTGGTGCAAACATGTTAATGATGAGGTGTGTGTCATTTGAGAACATAACTACATTCCATAGTCAAGGCGCCAATACCTTTCGACGTGACACGGTTCGCGTGCTCGTCAACGTTTGTTTCGTCACTTCACGTAGGTGTTGCCACACCAGGTGCTGGTCCTACCATATACTCGCATGCGCACGCCGCGCTGCGTTGGTTTGGCGCATGCACGTTTCACCGCTTCCGGCGTCCCTTCCTTACGTAAAAAGGCAGGCGCAGTGCTGTCTGGGTAATGTATCGGCTTGAAATGCAGCATGTCGCATTTCGCGCCCGTTGCCGCCGTCAGGCCGTGCCGACGGACGCCTGTTGCGCCTGGCGTTAAATTATAAAGTTCTCGCATTTTGCTATGCCCAGCATTCACACGTGTCAACGTTACGTTGTAGTGTATTGGGCCCTTTATCATGCGCTCGCGGCCATTACGCTAGTTCCACGTATACCAAATTTGGTGTTACGTGACGTCAATGAACGATGAAGTAGCCCCAATTATACTAAGTTTGGTATCATGTGACGTGAATGGATGACGAAGATAAATGACACATCAAAACATAATAATCATGACATGGCAGTCATGTATGACATAATTTACCTCCACGTCATAAAGTTTTGCTGATTTTAATGTGACATGTCAAACTTCCTAACTTGTGCTTCGCATATCATCGATTCCCACTGTACGTGGGATCTGCCATTTTTTTGTGAAATATACAGAGGCATGCTAGCTTTGTTGCGCGTGACGATGATGTGAGATTAAAGGCGGCTTTTATGTCAGATACGCCGGAGGTTCAATGACCCTTTGATGAAATGTAACTTCTTGAGTGATATAGAACAGCCTGTAGCTTGTTTGTTAACGTTCCTTGGCAGGGATTCCATATAGATGTGACGTATTCTTACACAAGACGAATATACGAATATAAATAGTGACTAATTCTTTTTAAAGGAGCAGTCAACAGGCTCCAAAACGCGCATAATAAGCTCGCGCATTTTTTCTGCGCGTGACATACTTCCTTCAACGCGCAGTGACGTCAACTCGGTGATCGGTGACGTGTTGTAGTTTGTCGATTGGTCTAAACCAGGTATCAATAAATAGTTATTTAGTCAACGTCGGCAATCGCTGAGTTGACGTCACTGCGTGTCGAAGAAGGTTGGTCAATCATACGAAAGATGTGCGAGCTTTTCCTGCGTGTTCCGGAGCCTGCTATCTGGCCCTTGAATGATTGAATAATTGATTTGTGGGGTTTAACGTCCCAAAACCATCATATGATTATGAGAGACGCCGTAGTGGAGGGCTCCGGAAATTTCGACCACCTGGGTTCTTTAACGTGCACCCAAATCTGAGCACATGGGCCTACAACATTTCCGCCTCCATCGGAAATGCAGCCGCCGCAGCCGGGATTCGATCCCGCGACCTGCGGGTCAGCAGCTGAGTACCTAAGCCACTAGACCACCGTGGCGGAGCACCCTTTAAATATGATCGCGCTACAGAAAAGTAACTTGTAATGTAGCTTACCATGTGATTACTCTGATATATTACATAGTCAATGTAATCAGACCAAAATAGAGTGTTAGTAATGTTGACACCAAGGTACTTGTAGGACCTTCTAGTAATATTGAAATCAATGAGCAAAAGTAGTTAAAGGAAATTGTGCGGTTAAGGGAAATTTCAATTGCTTTACATTTCGAAGAGTTAAGTTGCATTTTGCAGGGTTCGCACCAACGCAGAGTGATGTTGAGGTCATTTAGAAGAGCTTCGTAGTCACAGTAATTAGTAATTTCACGGTAAATAACGCATTCATTGGCGAATAGGCAAATAGAAGAAGTTGTTTTGCTAGGCAAAGTAATAGTGTAAATGAAGAATTCTAAGAGACCAAGAACAAAACCTTGTGGCACGCCAGAATCTAAGGTATTTCAGAAGAGTCCGCATCATTGGCGAAAACAAACTGCGTGTGGTTAAAAAAATGTTTTTCTCCGAATAAACAAGAAATCATCAATGCATAAGGATTGTAACTTTAGTAGAAGTAGTTGATGGTTAAGTTTGGTATATGCTTTCGCGAAGTCTAAGAAAACAGTGAGTTTCCACGCCTCTGTCGAAAGTAACATGCAAATCATTAGTAAATATAGATTTTATGGTTTCGCATGAACAGAGTTTCTTCAAAACATGGAGATATTTGTGAAAGAGGTGTGTTGTACTCAATTGTGAATTGTCCCGCCGCGGTGGTCTAGTGGCTAAGGTACTCGACTGCTGACCCGCAGGTCGCGGGTTCAAATCCCGGCTGCGGCGGCTGCATTTCCGTTGGAGGCGGAAATGTTGTAGGCCCGTGTGCGCAGATTTTGGTGCACGTTAAAGAACCCCAGGTGGTCAAAATTTCCGGAGCCCTCCACTACGGCGTCTCTCATAATCATATGGTGGTTTTGGGACGTTAAACCCCACATATCAAGAAATTGTGAATTAAGTTTTGTTTTCAATATTACTGCTTTTGTGGAATTGGATCTAGCGTGAAGATAAATAAGACGCGTTTCGTGCACTCTTTTTTGTTGTTGTTGGTTCACCTTGAAGTGTTTGCGCAGGCACAAGGGGACACAGAAGAAAACACAAGCAGGCGCAGTCTAACAACTGGTTCATTTTCTGAAAACATTCACTTAATAAAACCCAGATAGGCGCATAACTGGTTTCTAAAAACATTTGAACTGCACCTATTTTAAAAGTTACTATCGCAAGCTCAATGAACAGCACACAGCAGCGAAAGCTTTTGCACCAGCAAGGCAACCGAAAGGTGGCTAACACAATTATGGTTTACCTTGCAAATAAGGTAGGCTTCCATTATTTCTCTCGAAGATCTGTTTCTGTGCACGTATTCAAAGGTAGTGTTGTTAAAGCAAGGAAAATCGCCCACTCATTGCAATGCAGTGCCCAATGTGTATTAGACCGACCTTTCAGTCCCCGTATGACTGCTGCGCAAACGTTTTAAGTTGGATGTGTTCCAAGTTGGTAGTTGGTTGTTGCCAAGCACACCAATTGCATCTAAGAGCAGAGTGAGACTTAATCTACAGCACAATGCAGTCGCTGGCCGTGATCTTCTTGGCTATCGGTTTTATCACCACACGTCATCGTCATAGTGGGTACCTTGCATGTGCCGTGCTACAATGGCAGAAACAGAATATGTGGTCTGAAATACACTTGTTATTCATTGTCATCAGTTTGATTGTAATCGCCATAACGTGCATGACGGACAGCTGACATGGCTAGACCATATATATATATATATATATATATATTTATATATTTGTGTGTGTGTGTGTGTGTGTGTGTGTGTGTGTGTGTGTGTGTGCCTGGCGTCGAAGTCGAAGCGCGAAGGATATGCTGGCGCATGTTTCCTGCGCGTGACCAACCTCCTTGAACGCGCAGTGCCGTCAACACGGCTATCGACGAAGAGGTCTCGACGCCTTTTTCGCATGGTACTTTTACACTTGCTGACATTTACGTTGTACTCCGAAACACATAATTCTGAGATCAAACACAGCTTCTCTGAGATCGAACGCAATCTGTGAGATTAAGAAAAGCCTATTCTGAGCATGATTTAGGCTGTAAAGCATGTTTTTATACAACTTGTTAATTTCAGAAGGCCTACGAATGGTATATGGCAGTTTTTTTTACTGGATTGCCATGGTCGCAAGAGTGGGTATTGATGGAGCACCGAAAGCTCAATGGTTAGAAAAGAATTTCGCTTCTTTGCACAGGTTTGAGTCATCTCGCTGTCATCTCAATTGTATTTCGGCGAGAGTTTTTCAGACTGCCTTTACACAAATGAAATAATATTAAAATTTTGAAGGCAGAATGGGGTGATCTTTTCTTGTTGAACAACCTAATTACATCTTCCGTCATACTGCTGCCCTCTTTCTCATTTTATGCCCCTCTTCCCATTCCTCCAGCGTAGGGCAGCAAACCGGGCATGTGCCTGATTAACCTCCCTGCCTTCTCTCTTGTCGTTCTTGTCCTCCTCCCTTGTCTCAAACTGTGCGATCAAAGGCAACGTCACAGAAGTGGACGCCATCACCTACATAAGCTGCCACCACCACATATGCCCAGTAGGTATTGCAGCATCACTACAAGCAGGATGCCAAAGAACCCATTTTGCTTTTTATGCAGGTTATCGACTGCTTGCCTACCCATTGTTATTGCAGTGACAGCCGCTTTCATTTACGGCCACTTTGACTATAGCATTTTGGGAATGTTCTCACATACACTATTTTTACAGCAAAAACTGTTATGGGATAACTTTTTCGATCACGCGTAGTTTCATGTTGTCCGCCGCTGCCACTGGTGTCCGTAACTACATCGCGCGATATTAGAAAGAAAAAAAAACCTTGCACCGATGACACCATGCGGATGAAACTCGGGTCCGCTATGTACCGGCCTAATATTGTACCACTGAGTTCTGCCGGTGCTTGTAACTTGATGTCAAACTTGCCTTAGGCAGGCTTGATCTAGCACCAATGGGACAGTGGGGCTTGAACCCGGGTCCGCCGGGTTCGAACCCAGTATTCTACCACTTTTCTGCACCAGTGCTTGTGAGTTTTCACAACTTGCCGGGAAAGCAATCGCGTTATTACCACTCATAAAGAGTCTTACAACAGTGAAAGAATACCTGCTGTCGTCGCACAATGTGCATAGCGTAACGAGTGGGCCGTCCAATGCTGCAGTCTATTAGAAAACCTTGTTTTTGTTTCCCTATCAACTGTGGCGCATACCCACTTCAGCCTCATTTCCTCATCGTCGTCAACCACTGCATGGGCAATTGGCACAAAATGCCTTCAAGTGTTTAGCGGATACCACGCTTCTCACAGAATGAAAAAACAATGGCATAGCGCATGCCAGTCTACTACCCAAAAGCTTATTACTATTGTCCTTGTAGGAACCAAGGAAGTGTGCTTGCAGTAGTTGCCCAGTTGGTGTTTTGAAAAGGCTCTGAAAGGCCGCTCTCCTAGCTTTCGCTGTGACTGTGCTGCGCGTATACCGCGTAGGCCTGGCTTTTTTGTTTCTTCCACGGATGATATTTCGAAAAGATGTGATAGTGATTTAAATTAATCGCAACGCTTATACGACTTGTTTCTGCTGGACAACTGCTGTTGATATGCGCACAAAAATGTGGCTTGTTTACGTGCTGACTGGTGATGTGACAAATTATGTAAGAGTGCTAGCAATAACTTTTGTCAGAAGCCAAAGCTTGGCAGGAGACGGAGACATCCTGCAGTTTGAATTAAACTAAATATTTTTTCAAGAGCGCTAATCAGCATAGTCGATAGTTGCAGCGCAGTGGTCAAGCAAAAAAGTAGTAATTATGACAGCTGTTAGCACGGTATGCTCTTCTGTAAACATGTGCGTTCTTTACGAGCACCCTTCTTTGTGCTGCAACGACGGGCTGCAATTTACTAGCCACTTGTCGTTCTTTGTGTTACAATCCAATTCCTTTCTGAAGGCTTCATTGCTTTGAACACGTTGTGAGGCTGTGACTTTATTTTGGTGCCGCGTATTGGTATGGCAGTAAATCTGCGGAAAGGGCATAGCAGTTAGGTATGTTAGTGTTAGCTTGTTAGACATTTTGTACGACATTTTAAATTATACTGCTCCTTAGAGCTAATAAAGGCCACTAAGTTTTCGCTGAAACCATTGGTGACATTTTTCGTCAAAACGCATAGTATCATTTGTTGGCCCACCATGACTGTAAATGAAGACTGCGCATTTTACTGAATAATGATGATCACCTTCCTAATACATATCAAAAACAACATTTTCCTGTCTGGCACTTGGCTGTAAACCTTGGTCTTAATACACTACTCAAGAATGGCCTGACCACTGAAATACGTATCCAATTATCATAAGCAAAATGTACAACCACTTCTGAAAAATATAACAAGACAGCACCATTTATGACTACTTCGCATTTTGCTCAATTTTGTGCAATTTTTTTTTTCTACTCTGGCACTTATGTATTTATAATACTAATTTCTGAGCACCCGAATGCTGTGATACAACCCCACTTTTTCCGTACACAAATGCAAGTTGCCGTAGACTTTGCACGGTGTGGTTGACCTTTTATTTGTTCTGTGTATTAAAAAAGTCTATAACTGAATGGTATTCAAAGCAACGTACACGATGGCATATTTTCAATAACTTGAATAATTGTCTTTGATCATTATTTTCATATGTTCATGTGGCGTTAACAGCTATAAACGTTTCGGATAGCCGTTCAGCTTATGTAATGATGACTCCTGTAAAGTAGGTAGGTAGGCAAGTTGTCAATAACCTCCACAAAAAAAAACAAATAGTGTTTCTGAGCATTTTGCTCAGTAACCCCTGCTCCCCTGTTCTCTTTTTTTGAAGCCAGCAATATTTATTTTTGTAAAGATTTGTAAAATCCTCACCAAAATACGACTTAGCTGACAACACTATAGCTCAAAACTTCACAAAGTAGCAAATTCCAACCTGAACAATGAGTTGGCGGGGCTGCTGCAATACCCACTCATATGACCATGGTAATCCTGGAAGAAAAAAATGCCAATTACTGTTAGTGGCCTTGAGACTTTACATTGTTATCTAAAAATATGCTTCTACAACCTAAATCATGCACAAAAAAATCTGTGCTTGATCTCAGAGAAGCTGTGCTTGATCTCTGAGATATTTGTTTTGAAGTACAACGTAAATAGCAGCATATGTAAAAGTGCCGTCCGTGAAAGGCATCGAGGCCTCCTCGGTCACTCAGTGGTACTTTAACCCTGCACAGCTGATTGATGAAATCACCGTTGTGATGGCTGCGACGACAGCATATTCCACGACCACCAGCAGTGGCTCTTCAGGTGGCTCACCCGATAGTGCTGCGTAGATCAGCGAAGCCAAGCACTTAGGCCAAGTTCAGAGCTTGGGGCCTTCTGAATACGGGGTCTCAACCAGAGGCTGCTGCGGAGATGGCAGTACCTGCCATCTCCACAGCAGTCGCCCTAGGTTCCTCAAGCGCCTCACCCAAGCTACCCCTTATGTCAATCTGGCGATTTCCTGCTTGCCCAGAAGCTAGATCGTTTCACCATGCGAGCTTCCGGATCCTTAGGCCCCACATCACCATCAGTGGTTGCATCGAAACTTCCAGAGTTCCGACGACTCTAGGATGATGTCGTCCTGCGCATAAAAATGGTGAACGCTTTCCGCACTCACTATGCCACACCGAATCTTTGGAAATAGCTGGTGGCCATTTTCCACCGTCGTGACACTCCCAAAGCCTGGCTCAGCTATGAAAGTGTCAGACGAAATTCTGGCCTGAATGGTAGGCGAGTCTCAGTTATGTATTTCACATGTTTTTGGAAGCGTCCAACACTACCGTTGCCGACCCAGCCTTCAAGGCAGATGGGGATGGTCGATACATGACTTCGCTAGTGCCGTTTTGGTGTTTACAAACTTCTCCCTCGGGGATCAAGCTGGCGAGATGAAACGACCCCTTCGTACAACAGTGCCCTAAAGCTGTTCCACGAACAGCCTCGTATATTATTCTGCTTCAGTCATCTTGACTATATAGCCGTCAGGTATACTCCTCTCTGTAGGTGACAGTCTCCCTCTTGATACCTGCCACAAAACCACCCTTGACAGACACTAAGGTCGTATACAAGTCATAGCAGCCGGTGGATCGACTTTCGAGCTGGTGAGTCCTAGAGAGTCTGGAGTGTCTATCCAAGCAGCGACAACGACCGCTGCCTCAGAACCAGATGGATACGAGGCACTAGCCACATTTCCAGATTCAGAGCACATTCGAGAGCTACGTTATTGCAGGCCAACAGCGGAGTCATCACCCGACTGTGCTGAAGTTTGCCACTTGCTGAGTGCCATGTTCATAAACAATTCCGAAGGGGCTATCACGAATGAGGATATTGTCACAAAATACCTGCTGTACAACCCACGTTTGCTCCCTGGCATAACGCGTCTGACAGAGATGGTTCGTTCTCAAGTAAAATATTGTCGAAAGCCACCAGCTTGAGCACCAGTACAACGTCGGCAATTCCGCAAAGCGTGATCTACCTCACAAGCAAATATGTGAACTTTGTCCTGCAATGCCACATATGTCAAATGAAACACATCGTAGCCTATGAGCGCACAAAGAACAGAGCAGAAGTCTCTGCTGAGAATGTGCCCCATATCCTACCGGTGAGGTAGTTTATTACCAGCATGGACGAGACCTGTACGAAACATGCGAAAGATCCCTTGTCGCTTACCACAATGTTTGACAGCGCAACCGCACATATCCCGGCGTATTTAGAAACGACCACCGTGGCTTTGTCAAGGCCGCCCGCCAGAGACGATTTAGGCAGCCGAAACGTCGCAGTGTGGCAAGAAACTGCAACCACAATAAGGCTGTCCATCTCGGCTGCCTGAGTGTTTGGCGTTTCTGAAAGACGCATCCTGGACTGCAGAAGAACGACTGCCGAGGTGCCGCTAGCGTCACTCGTCACACACAATCAGGCTGGCAGGCACGCGCTGCGCGGTACTCGGAGGATGGCAGAGACGACGATAGAAAAATAGAAGAACCGGCCCAGCGAACGGGTATAGCGGCCTATTATTCTCGACAATATATATATATATATATATATATATATATATATATATATATATGTTGTGAGTGCTGACTATGTACTTCATCTTCATCTGTATGACAAAAACCATTGTAGTGATCATCATCGTGGGTCACGCGGACTGGATCTCTGGCTTGTGCGTCTGGATTAAACAGATAACCTCGTTACTGCCGTACCGGACGTGGTTTCAAAAGTGGTGGATCATGCTTTGGTTCCCACGTCCTCCTGCTCAACCCATCACCCATGAAGCTCAAGTCTGGTCGACGGTTGTACCCTCAAGGAACAGCGATGGCAGAGCCCAACGCGTCCGCTGCTGCAACTGCTCCTTCTCAGTCACTTAGGCTTCACTACACCGTTAGTACCTCTCACCGAGACCCTCCGGTATTTTCGGGCCTTCGCGGCAAAGACGTCGAAGAATGGCTGGACAGTTATGATCTAACTAGCGTTTGTAATTATTAGGACAAGGCGCACAAGGCGCAGAAACTGCGCTGCGTTTCTGTTTTACCTTGATGGCGTCGCTAAAACATGGTATTACAACCACGAGAGTGACTTCTCCATTTAGTCGGCCTTCATGGGGCATCTCCGTCAAGTATTCGGCACGTACAGGATACTCTGCGGTAGCGAGTCAGAAGCTGGCAACCCACACCCAAAGGGACGACGAATCATGCACGTCCTACATTGAAGATGTTCTGGCTCTCTGTCGCCGAGCACAAAATGACATGGCGGAGGCGGATCGCATCCGACACCCGCTGAAAGGTATCAACTCTGTGGCCTTCAAAGCTCTCGTGATTCAGAATTCAACCACCGTCGGGGATGTCATCACTACATGCGAATGTCCGGACTCGCTTCATTCCATGGGCCTTCCACACGCCTCCAGCGACTGTCGCTTTACAGGAGAGCATGAATTGCGAGCCCTTATCCACACAATTGTCAGAGAGGAACTCCACGGCCTTGTTCCAGGTGACCCAATCATTGCGTCTCTCCGCACACTTCCTCCCAGCCTGCGGGAGATAATCAACGACAAGCACTGCACAAGTCTCGTCACCTATTCTCGCCTATTTGTTGGCGAGAATAGAAAAAAAATTAAGAAGTGTGCGTTTTCCAGTGCCTTCGTACGCAGAAGTTGCATCACGGGCCCCTGCACCAGTTCCAACCATGCCTGCGGACGTCGGATGCAACCATTTTATTTGGCAGCGTTGACAACGCAAGTGCCAAGGCCACCACACTATTTTACATGGCGGCTTCCGCGCCCCATCCGCTTCTACAGTGACATATGGGGTCACATATCCCGTTTCTGCCGCCGCCATCAGCAGGGTGAACGACGTGGTTGTCCAGCTTAAGAAATATACTTTGTACAATGACCGTATCTGCCCACCTCCCGTCGGTTGCCCTCCCCTCGACAGTCTCAAGCTAGGCCTCATCTTTCTCGTTCATCTCGCCGCCGTTCTCCGTCACCGTTTCGGCGTACGTCATCACTCTGCGTCCCGCGCCGATCTCTCTGGACTCGGAAAACTAGAAGGTACAGTTTTGGAGTGGAAACAGCTTGTTGTCGGAACGTTACAACTCCTCTGTCTCGTCCAGCTAATTTATTGTCTGTTTATGTGGAAGGTGTTTTTGTCAACGCCCTATAGACACTAGAGCCGCAAATTCGGTACTTAATCGTGAATTGGGTTTTCGCCTGCATAAAGTGTGAACTCCTTATGCCAGTTCCATATTATGCGGCGCTAATGACAGTCCTGATTGCTCGACCGGGTTGTGCACTGCTCGTGTTCTCATCGAAGGAATCCGTCATCACATACAATGGGCTGTGCTGTCTTCATGTGCTCATCAGATAATCTTAGGCTGGGACATCTTGTCAGCTGCGTCAGCTGTAATTTCGTGTGGTCGGCCCCTCATTCGTACTACGGACACTGAGCTTTCTTCTGCCCTGATCTTTCGTCGTCCAACCTTGTGACAGCTGCGGATTTCCTCTTGTCTTGCGGACAAGAACGTATCCTTACAATTAGGTCACGAGACATTCTAGATGGTGACGCTGTAGTTGTTCCTTGCCAGCGCTGAATTTTCGAGGGATCACCATCGCATCTTGTTTAGTGCGGTTCTCCCAGGGTTATGCAAGCATCCCCGCCAGCAACACGTTGCCAGAACCACTACTTCTGCCAGAGGGGATCACTGTTGGAGTATTGCCGAAGAAGCACCAGTTTGTGTCATCACTGGTTCATCTGCTTCGTCATTCTGGTTCATCTGCTTCGTCATTCATTCATTAATAATGAAGCACAAAACTTGCTTTGACGTTTCTTCCGAAGGTCTGGGTCAAACAACAGTGGCCGCTTATCGTATCAACACTGATGGACTCGTGTCATTTGCCGCCACCCTTACCGTGTGTGGGCTTCAGAACGCAAGCTCATAGAAGAACAACTCAACGACATGCGCGCGCGTAACGTCATCAGGCCTTCGAGAAGCGCATGGTCTTCTCCTGCCGTACTAGTAAAAAACGATGGGTCGGTGCTGTTTTGCATTCATTACAGATCACTTAACAAAATTACTCGTAAGGACGTACAGCAAATGCATCGCACTTCTGACGCTCTTGATACTTTACAAAGTGCCGAGAACTTTTCAAGTCTCGACTTGCACTCTGGTTATTGGTAGACCTCGATGCACGAGTCTGATAAAGAGAAGACTGTGCTTGCTTCGCCAGATAGACTCTTTGAATTCAATGTGATGCATTTTGGCCGATGCAACACCCCAGCCACATTCAAACGAATGATAGACATGGTACTGCAGCTAATAAAATGGAACACCTGCCTTTGCTACTTGGACGACATTGTCATCTTTTCGTCAAGCTTCTCACAGCACTTGGAACAGCTAGACGAAGTCCTCACGTGTTTAGCTAAGGCCAGTCTCCAGCTCAACACTAAGAAGTGTCGGTTTTTCAGTCACAGTATCAAGGTCACGTCGTCAGTAAACATGGTGTTGAGTCCGATCCCGACAAGGTTGCTGTGGTACTGCACTTTCCTACACCAACCACACCCAAAGACCTCCGCAGCTTACTTGGCTTGGCGTCGTATTTCCGCCGCTTTTTACGTGAATTCGCTACTATTGCGGCTCCTCTTCACAAAGTTCTGACCACGAGCACACCCTTTCTCTGGTCGGATGACTGCGAAGCCGCTTTTCACACCCTCGACGATGCCTAACATCACGGCCAGTGCTTTGCCATTTCGACCCTGCAGCACCTACTGTGATACACACTGACGCAAGTGGACTTGACATCGGTGCTGTCCTTTTTCAGCGGAACCACGCCCTCGAAGAACAAGTGGTTGCCTTCGCGAGCCGTACTCTTTCACCTGCTGAGCGAAAAACAGCATCCCTGAGCAAAAATGTCTCCCCATCGTGTGGTCCGTACAAAAGTTTCGCTTTTATTTATAGGGCCAGCATTTCACAATAGTGACTGATAATCATGCTCTGTGTTGATTATCGTCTCTAAAAATTTTGTTGGGACGCCTTGGCCGTTGGGTACTACGATTTCAAGAGTATGGCTACAGCGTCACATATAGGTCGGCTCGACGGCACCAAGATGCCGACGCTTTGTCACGTTGCCCGCACTCACAAAGCGCCAAAGTGTCACCTTTCATCTGTTCGTCACCACCCACCAAAGTGACTAAAGAGACGGCTGCTGGTTCGAAAGAGTTTGTTGCCTCAGCGGACCTTCTTTCGTCCACAGATCTCGCCTCGCTCCAACTTGCCGATGCCTACTGCCGCACAATCATCAATCGGCTCACTGGCTTACCGCGTGCTTCAAACAGCCACCTAAGAAGGCAACTTGCCCGTTTCAATCTTCAATGTGGAACATTATGGGGACAAATTTACCATCCTTTCGGTAATAAATGAGTTCCCGTCATTTCTCGCTCAATTCGTCTGGAAGTTTTATAAGTGTTGCATGACGATGCGATAGCTGGTCACTTAGTGTTCCACAAGACTTACGACCCCGTCATGACTCGCTGCTTTTGGCCTGGCCTTTCCACTTCTGTCGCTAAATACGTCGCCTCCTGCGCGTCATGCAGGCACCTAAAACGTGCCACGCCTCTTCTCGTGGGACCATTGCAACCACTGCCGTGCCCGTCCACTCTCTGTGAATTTGTGGGCATAGACTTATACGGACCTCTTCCGCTTACGCCAGCCGGTCACCGTTCGATTGTTACTGCCGTAGACCACTTTACTCGCTACGCAGAGACGGCAGCTCTTCCATTGGTGCTACCTCTGAAGTCGCTGATATGTTCTTTCGCGCCATTATTTTATGAGATGGCACACCGCGTGTGCTTTTTAGTGACCGTGGCAAGACATTTCTTTACATGTCCTTGCTGAAGCCGGCCAGGCCTCTAACACCATTCACAAGACCGCATCAGCGTGTCACCCAGAAACTAAGAGTCCGACTAAGTGACTAAGCGTATATATATATATATATATATATATATATATATATATATATATATATATATATATATATATATATATATATATATATATATATATATATATATATATATATATATATTGCAGTGAAGAAGAGGGGCCTCAGTGGTATTTCTCGGCGCTAGGGGTATCGCCGTCAGCATAAGCTCGTGCTTGCTGCGCTTGCCCGGAAGCTGCTGACTGCTTCGCCTTCAGCGTTCTGCTCTACAAATAAACCCCGTTACAAGTGGTGAAGTCTGCTGCGTTTCAATAACCCTGGAACTTCGTAATCGCATTTTATGGCTCGTTATGCCTACCGACGCAAGCGCCGCTCTAACTCCTCCACCGGCACCACCTACTGTCCTCTGCACCGGTTCTCTGCGTCTGCGAGATCCCCCTGTTTTTTCAAGCACAGAAGACAAGCACGCTGATGACTGGATTTCTATGTACGAGCGAGTGAGTACTGACAACAAATTGGATGACGCCGCCAAGTTGGCCTACGTCTTCTTCTACCTGTCGGACATGGCGAAGCTGTGGTTCATAAACTACGAAGCGGAACTACTTACGTGGTCTGTCTTCAAAACGAGCCTCACACAAGTTTTCGGACGGCCTGATGTACGCAAACGCCGTGCCCGACAACGCTTGCATACCCGGTCTCAGAAGCTTGGTGAGAATTTCGCAAGCTATGTTGTGGACGTTCTCGACCTTTGCAAGCGAGTCAACGAGTCGATGTCCGAAGAGCTTAAGATCAAGCACATCATGAAGGGCATTGAGGATGACGCTTTCCAAATGTTGCCTTCTAAGAGTCCTCGCACTGCCGTTGAACTGACCAAGTTTTGCCAGTGTTTCAACGAGTTGCGCAAGCAACATTTATCCACCCGACGTCCCTCGATGCTCGACGACTCTTTGTACAGCCTGTCCACCCTTTGCTTAGAAGACCATGTAACTCTTATCTCCAAGATCCAAGAGTTCATCCGCGCTGAGGTCGCTCGTCAACTCAGTTTGATGTCCTGTGTACTCGATCAAACACGCAGATTGACGTCTTCACGCCGCGATTTATTTTAAGACCAGGTCGCACAAGTTCTTCCTACCGCCCGTGAACCACCGCAGGTCGCCGCACCTCTCACGTACGCCGAGGCCGTTGCTCAACCTCGACAGCCTGCGTTCCAGCCAGCGCCTATGTATTCGCCGCCGCCCTTTTCGCCGCCGACCTATTCACTGCCTCCTATGGCGATACCACCTCGGCCGCAGTTTTCTGCCCCAAAGACGCAACTCGGCGTCTACTCCGACCAATGGCGGACTTACGACAACCGTCCGATATGTTTTGCTTGTGGCGCTGTTGACCACGTGGCTCGTTATTGTCGTCGCCGCAAGGAAGCTCCGAACATGCGACGAATGTCCTTTGTCGACCCTCAGTTTTTTTTCCATGCCTTCAAGTCGTCCTTCTTCTCTCTTTCCCCTGATCGTCCACTGGGCCCCACCCACCGCTCCCCATCTCCACGTCGACGTCTGCCTTCCTCTATGCGTTGCCGTTCCGGACCCACCGATCAGGAAAACTAGGGGTCGCAGTTCTAGAGGCACGAACTGCGTCCCTGTTGCCATGCACAAGTCATCACTTGTCCCTATTGACTTGTTGACTGATGACTTGTCCCTGTTGCCATGCACAAGTCATCACCCCTGTCCAGCTAACGTCATTGAAGTGTCAGTCAATGATATCGTCGTCATGGCGCTTGGCGACACCAGAGCCGCTCTATCCATCCTTTCCGTCCACCTGAGCCGCAAACTCCGAAAAGTTCTGACGCCATTATTTAGTCTCTCTCTTAAAACGGCTAATGTACAAAGTGTAACACCTCCCGGAGCCTGTACCACACGAGTTGTAATCGAAGAGATTGTGTATATCGTCGAATTCATAGGGCTTCCTCGAGTTCCCATGACATGATACTCGGCTAGGACTTTCTTGCGAATAATACTGTCGTCATTGACTGCTGTCGCGCTGAACTTGAGCGGTCTGAACTTCCTGATGTTGACGCTGTCGAAGCCTCCCTGCCGTATTATAAACCGTCTGTTTCTGACGACACCACCGTACCACCGTGAGCTTCTCTGCTGGTGACTGTGTTGTGTGACGCTATTTCTGACGGTGATGTTCTCTTTACTCCCTCTGCCCTGTTCATTCAACGCAAATGCTCTCCACTGCCCATTGCTCTCCGTACTCTCCACCATGGTGTCACGAAGACGCTGTTGTGCAACACGCTAGATGGGCCTTTACCTTTGTTCCATGGTGAATGCCTCGGTCATGTGCATCCGATCAACGCCCATCACATTTTATACGCTCCATCTAGTTTACTTTCTACGGACCTCAGCGCACTTATTTCTGACTCTGTTGTTGACCAGTCACTCCTTGACGCTTTCCACCGCGCCATCGATGTCACAACGTTTTCTCTAGAACGAAGCCAGTTGGTCACCCTGCTCCAAAAGTTTCACACTTCTTTTGCCAGCCACGCTTCTGGCCTCAGTCGCACATCGAACAAATCTCACATGATTCACAGAGGAAGCCATACGCCTATACGACAGCGTCCTTACCGTGTCTCAGCGTCGGAGCGCCATATTATTGACGACCGGGTGGCTGACACGCTCCAGCGAGGTATTGTATAGCCTTCTAACAGTCCCTGGGCATCATCGGTCGTTCTTGTTAAGAAGAAGGACGGCTTCATTTGGTTCTGTGTCGACTACTGACACTTAAACACGATCAGCCATAAGGAAGTTTACTCGTTACCGCGAATAGACGAGGCCCTTGACTGTTTGCAGGGAGCAGAATACTTCTCTTCGCTGTATTTACGGTCTGGGTACTGGCTAGTTCCTGTGTAAGCGTCTGACCGACCGAATACAGCATTTGTCACACCTGATGGATTATACGAAATTACCGTTATGCCTTTCGGCCTTTGTAACGCTCCAGCCACTTTTGAAAGAATGATGGACACTATTTTACGAGGCCTCAAGTGAAACACATGTTTATGCTACTTTTTGACGTCGTTGTCTTTTCCACCGTTTTCGACACACATTTAAATCGTCTCGAGCACGTCCTCACACGCTTCTCCGACGGCGGCCTTCAACTATGCCTAAAAAGCGTTGTTTTGGTGCCCGCCAGCTCACCATTCTTGGCCACGTCGTAACGCGGGACGGCATACTTCCCAACCCCACCAAAGTTTGAGCAGCCACCAATTTTCCGAAGCCATAGAACCTAAGGGAACTAACCTTCATATTCTCAAACTCCCCTCGACTCGACCCTTCACTCGAAACGTTCCTTGAGTGGCGTTTTCCCATTCACAAACCACCCTTCACTTGAAACGCTTTCTTTACTTGAGAAAATCTCGAGTATTTCCTCGATATTGTCAAGGAAGCGATCGAGCTACCTTAAATCATCCCTCAAGTAAATTTTAGGTGCCAACATTGCGTTCATGGCGCAGCTCGTCTCATTTTGACTGCGCTTCTCGATCAATTAGGCTGCCACCGCCGCGTTCTTTCGACAGTGACATTACGTATTTACTACGGAGCTGGCTTCGAACGGCTGGGCAACTGCTACTGTGGCACCGGGACAGGCAGGCGTGGTGTCAAGAAGACCGCTCGCTAATGCCGTGATGTGTTGTGTTCCGTGCATGAGCCAGTGGATTACCTGCCCTCGGGTGTGAACGCCGGTGCTTTGAAGTGTTTTAATGAAGCTCGCACACCACATCAGTTCAAGCGAGGCACGAAATCTTTACAAGCAAGCAGAAAGGAAACCTATTAGCAAACTTTTGATGCGCTGCGTTCACCGTGCTTCAGAGTGGCTTCCTCTGCGGTGAATCTGTGCTACCCATCTGAAATTTACGGCAAAGCATACCTCTGTTAAACTACCATCTGTATCAACGAGAAGGTAAGTGCTCCTGTGTTTTTAAATTTTTTCCTGCTTCGGTCAGATTGCTATAAGAGACAGTTTAGGAAATGCACAACACAATACACTTGGGCGCAATGAGTGATCTGCTGTTCTACTACACATGAAACATAGATTTTATATATAGTGTCTATGCAGCTCACATTACCAATGAACAACCAAGCCCACCTTTAGAGGATAAAGCAGAGGGCCATGCACTGTGAAACATGCATCTAAGCAAAAGTGCATCCCCAGTGCATCCCCTGTCATCCCCAGTCGCTTTCGTCCCCAGCTGTCATCCCCAGCGAAATTCTGGGAGCATTTTGCCCCAAACAAGAAGCGTTTTCATATTATATGTGTAAATTGGACTATCGTAACTAATAAAGAAACTATTGCAGAATCATTTAACACGTATTTTGTTCAGTGTTTACTGATGACAATGGGAGAAGGCCATGTGCAAAGACGCTTCATGATATCCCACCAATAAGTGACCTTGCAATATCTGAGGAAGGAATCTTGTCTCTGCTTCTTAACATAGACCGCAAAAAGACACTTGGTATTTATAGCAGACCTAACGCGTTCCTTGTGAGGTATGCGGATTGGTGCTCGAAGTTTTTGTGCATCATTTTTCAGAAGTCACGGTCACAGCACGCACTTTCAGGTGACTGGAAATTCGGAAAAATTATTCCTATACCCAAAGCACCTAACACTTCTCTCGTCTCCACCTATATTCCTATTTCTCTGCTTTGCCCATGTGCGAAGCTATTAGAACATATTATATCAAGCATATCTCAGTTTTTCTCGAGGAAAATAATTCAATCAATTACCGACAACACGGTTTCGAAAAGGATTCCCAACAGTCACACAACTGTCGGAAACCGTTCATGACATTGCAGCTATTCTAGATAGGCAAGGCCAGATTGACATGGTTTTCCTAGTCTTCGAAAAAGCATTTGATCACGTGTCGCATCCAAAACTTCTCACGAAACTTAAACCTATACTAAAAAACCGTACATTGACCTTAAGGATTGAGGCCTACCTTTTTTATCGAAATCAAATAGTTTCTATAGATAACGTCCAGTCTGATTCACGACCGGTGAAATCGGGCATCCCTCAGGGCTCTGTGTTTGGGCCACTTCTTTTTTTAATTTTTATAGACGACATTGTCAATGATATCTCGGTTTCTATTAGGTTATTTGCAGATGATTGCATTATTTATCAGGAAATACGTAGTGCAGACGACCAGGTTCTTTTAAACGCAGCGTTAACAAAAATATCTTCGGGGTGTGCAGTGTGGCAAATGAAGATTAATGAAATGAAAACGGTAGCTATGAGCGTTACGCGCGAGCGGCTTCCTTTTAAACACTCATATTCCATCAGTGGTCAAAAACTATTGTTAGTTAAAACTTATAAGTATTTGGGGATTGTATTAAGTGCAGATTTTAAGTAGAGTTAGCATATTGCCTACACTGAAAAGAAAGCTTTACAGAAATTAGCATTTCTAAGACGTTCTTTGCGCAAATCTACTCAAAAATTAAAATTAATTGCGTATAAAACTGTTATCCGTCTGATCCACGAGTACTCATGTGTGGTTTGGGACCCTCATAGCCAAGTAAATATTAAAACACTTGAAATGATTCAAAGAAAAGCAATCCAATTTGTATATACAAATCGCTACAGTGCTCTTACGTCACCCAGTGAACTGTTAATGAAGCTAACTTGGATACATTGCAGAAAAGACGGCAACACGATCGATTGAACTACATGGTTCTACTTTACCACGACAAGCTACGCATAGACAAGCACGCGTACATAAAAACGGTTCACCGCCAATCAACTCGTTCCGAGCATCCAAAAAAAAACTGAAGGAATATTCCTATCAAACAAAAGCCTTTAAGAAATCATTTTTTCCGCGCACTGTCACTAATTGGAATGCTCTTTCTGTCGATCTGGTGAACTGCGAAACCGTTCAGTCGTTCATAGAAAAAGTTCAACACCAGCAACCCACCTGACTTTGATGTTTTTTTGCGCTTCGCCCTCTAATATTTCACCGCGCATCCTGAACAGACTTCCATTTATCTTCCAGTTTCTGTGACTTTTTTTATATGAATGCGTTGTATTTTTGAAATGTTGCCGATTTTCGAACCGTTATATGATGTTTGTTATATGATGGTATATGATGTTTGTTATATGATGTTTGTTATATGATGAGCAGATGTTTGTCATCATGGTCCTGTTTTGTACGTGTACGCGTAAACCACTACAATTATGTAAGTACTGGCGTTTTAGTTTGATGCACTAGTTTTTGATGGTGTAGCTCTACGCGACGTGTTTCCTTTCCTGTTGTATCTTCATATTTGTTTCCTTTTTTGTATCACCCACCCCTGCCTATGGCCTTATGTGTGAGGCTGGCAGTACTTCTCATAAGCATTTTTTCTGATCCTCTCACTCCTTCGCCGTCTCGTGCTCTCCGCCGCCGGGCTAGCAACTTTTGCCTAAGGAATGATCTTTTTTTTCGACGCGTTTACCTTTCCGACGGTCGCAAGTGTCTCCTTGTGATACCCCGCCATCTTCAAGCTGTTATCTGCGAAGCTTTTCACGCTTACCCACAGCGCGCCCACGCAGGCCTCTTCAACATATACGCTAGGCTTCAACTCTGAATTTATTGGCGTGGCATGTATAACTACATGCGCAAGTTCATTCGCTCGTGTGCTCAGTGCCAATGATGAAAGTTACTTCCCTGGCCAGTCTACATGTCACAACCTCTTCTTTGTCGTAGTCGACCTTTTGATCGCATGGGAATTGACAATTACGGACCACTACCATCAACTCTAGTTGGTAATCGCTGGATTATTGTTGCGATAAACCGTCTGACACGCTATGCCCAGACAGCCGGGCTGCCAACTGCCACAGCCCGCGACGTTGGAACGACGTTTCTTTTGCGACGTTTCGTTCTGCGTCATGGTGCCCCTCGCGAGCCCTTAGGTGACAGAGGCTGTGCCTTCCTTTCTGCAGCTTTGAAGACACTACTCCACGAATGCCAAATCGTGCACCGCACAAGTACAGCGTACCACCCTCAAATGAGTGACATGACGGAGAGCTTCAACCGTACTCTTGGCTATATGCTGTCGATAAATGTCCCCTCTGATCATTCAAATCACGACCACGTTCTCCCGTTCATCACCTACGCGTATAGTACTGCCGTCATATCTACTACTGGGTGTTCACCGTACTTTCCTTTATACGGACGCTAACCTTCCAATACATTAGACAGTATTTGTCCATATAAACCTGATGAGTACAACTCTGTCCCAAGCTACCCGACTTGCTGAAGAATAATGCTAGCTGGCCCGCTCCTTTTCTACCAAGGACCAGTGGCAGCAGCAATTCCGCAAGCCTGGGGACAGTTCGGCTCCAAACTTTCCACCTGGTTCATTGGTATGACTTTGGGCACCTGCTACTGCACCTGGCCGTTCCGCAAAACTTCTTCCCAAATACTTCGGGCCATAACGCGTTGTAGGGCAGACGTCACTCATCAACTATATCGTGGAGTCCATCATCCCATCCACAGACCTACGCTACCACAGCTGCGACACTGTCCAAGTCTCTCGCCTCAAGCCATACTATGACCTACTGGTCATTTCTTTTCCCTCATCTGCTAGGATGGCGCCTTTTTCTGCGGAGAGCGATTTTAGTGAAGAAGAGGGGCCTCAGCAGCATTTTTTGGCGCCTAGGGGCGTCGCCATCAGCATAAGCTCATGCTTGCTGCGCTTGGCCGGACGCTGCTGACTGCTTCGCTTTTTCCGTTCTGCTCTGCAAATAAAACGCGTTACAATTTCTATATTTTGAAGGAGGGAGCGTTCTTGTTTTTTTGGTAGAGTTGGAAGGTTGCATCAGTTCACTTTCTTTAATACGGGTTGCTTATCTTTTTGAGGGTTCTGTTGCCTCACGAGGTAAGTTGTTCACTATACTCCGTGACAACTTTCTCTCGCAATACGAAGAAGAAGTGTGTTTTGAATAGGAGCTGCTTCTGCTAACTACGGCGTATTTCTGTTGTAATTTAAGTCTGTTGATCAGTTTCCGCTGCTCCCTTGGAGGGGATGGAAGTAGACCACCCCGGGCGCCTGCCGGCACCAGAGGCGTCAGCGGCGACCGCCTCCAGGAAGCGGATGGCACAAGCGAGCGACAGCGACAGTGAAGATACTCATGCTTACTATCTCAGCAGTGAGGACTTCTCAGATGACGGTTTCCAACCTGTGCTGAGCCGCAAGGCGAAGAGAAGGAACATGAGGACATCCTCATCCTCAACTATTCAAACTGTAAGTGAAGCGCCAAAATCGAACACTTATACCATCCTGTTTCTGCCTGCACTTCCTACCGTCAGCATGAAACGCCTTAACAGACAGTCTGTGTCGAGGTCTCTGGAAACGCTCGTGCCAAATGAGATCACGGACATAAGAGTGAACGCCAGAAAGAATATACTGGCTGTGGACGTTTTGCACGCAAGTGCGTTGGGCGTTCTGCGCAGTGTAACTGACTTGGACGGCAACCAGGTGCGCTCTCATGTTCCCTTGGGATGTGATGTAGTAACCGGCGTGATCTACGACATTGATGTCGCTATTTCCAATAAGGACTTACAACTTCTTGTCAAGTCAACAACTGATACTCCAATTGTTGATGTCACCCGGCTAGGCAAGTCTCGCTGTGTGAAGATTGCGTTTAAGAGCACATCACTCCCCTCTCATGTGAAGGTGGGGTACTTCAGACATGCTGTGCGGCCTTTCATTCCAAAGCCTCTCCAGTGCCGTAAATGCATGAAACTTGGACATGTGAGCAGCGTCTGCGAGAATTCGGTGGTATGCCACCGCTGCGCCGAGCACCATGAAGCGGATAAGTGCGTCGCAACTGTCAAGAAATGCTCTAATTGCAATGGATCCCATGAAGCCACATCGAAGGACTGCCCGCGGATTCAGAAGGAAATTGCCATCTTGAAGGAGATGGTGCGCGATCACTCATCTCATCGAGAAGCCGCAGCTAAAGTCAGAAGGCGTCGTTCACGTCGACGTCGGTCTTCGAGGACGCCCGCTACCTCCTCGACACGTTTGCGTGATCCCTCATCAGTACCACCTCCTTTGCCTCCCAGACCACATGCCGTGGGAAAGGCTGTAAAGGACAAAGCCAGTGAGCATACCCTAACTGCGACAGAGTGGCCTGCACTTCAAAGGGAAGCAGCATCAAGCGAACCGAAGGAGCTTCATGACGGCCAGTCCGCGCTCCCGGTTCGAGATCTTTCCAACCAAGACAGGCAAGTGACTGCAATCGTCCCGGTTCGAGATCTTTCCAACCAAGACAGGCAAGTGGCTGCAATCGTGCAATCATTAATTGCCACGATTCGCACGCTACTGAGCAGCATACAATCTCCGTCTGCTAAGAGTGCACTGCAAATACTGGATGCACTGAATCCAGTTCTTGCTAACTTCGTATAAGCACAATGGCTCAACAAAATCTCCACTTCCGCACTGAAGTTAAAAGTGCGTCGATTTTTCAGTGGAATGCCAGAGGCATGAAGTCCCGTATCTCGGACTTTCGCCAATTTGTTCGGGCCAATCAATTCCCTATACTTGTCATATGTGAACCAAACGTATCAACGCCTTATAGATTGTCCGGTTATGAAGCTTTTTGTTCAGCCGCTTGCGAAGAACGAAGCAAAGTAATTGTTTACATTCGCACAGACTTGACTTATCTTTCGCACCCAATAAGTTCAAATGACGACAATCAGTACGTGTGTCTTCGTGTGAAGAAGAATGCAGTTTCGTTCACGCTTATTGGTGGATATATATCTCCGTCATCGCGATTTGACTGCGACAGATTAAAAGACATCCTAATGAGAACCGATGGGCCTTGGATCATCACCGGTGACTTCAACGCCCATCACATGCTTTGGGGGAGCACTAGGATGAATGCCAGGGGCCGGAACATTGTTACATTCGCTTCCGATTACGACCTTTCCATCATGAACGATGGTACCCCCACATATCTGCGGGGTCTCACGTATGGCAGTTGCCTTGACCTGACATTGGTGTCACGGTGCTTCTCTCACAAAGTTAAGTGGTTTTGCGATATTGAGACTCATGGGAGTGATCACATACCCACCTACGTGACGATCGATGGTATCATAAAAAATTTCTCTTCCGGTGTTGCAATTGGCACTGACTGGTCGATGTTTGCATCGCGTGTTGAGAACGCTTGCCAAGAAGGCCTCGCCTGCAGCCTGGAAAATACCATAGCTGGAAGCTATGCAAGCGTCCAAATGTAAATTACCATTTTCGTCTAAAGTAACACAGTTTGACATCGAACTGGAAAAATTACGAGCTATACGAAGGCGTGCTGAACGACGATACAGACGCACAAGATCAATTTACGATCTGAGGGAAGCAAGGCGGCTCCAGAAAAAGATTCAACGACGCATTTACAAACTGGAGAGCGAACGCTGGAAAGCATTCTGCGAATCTCTAGACCCTCATAAACCGCTGTCATATATCTGGAGAACAGTTCGTGGTCTTCGCTCCTCTCCACAACAACGGCACCCTTTTAAAGCTTTGGCACTCCATCATGGAAAAACAGAACTCGAGGTGGCTGAAGAATTTTGCACGAGAGTTGCCGGGAATATTATGAACGAGAGCATCGACGCCGTGATCGTTCCTGAGACGCGATTACCAGAAATGGACATTCCGTTCACCATGGAAGAACTGGAAGGTGCGTTAGTCGCTTCTAAGCGCATGTCATCGCCAGGTCCTGATGGTATTACTTATAGTGCGTTGGGACACCTTGGACAAAAAGCTAGAAAAGAACTTTTAACATGCTTCAACAACTCCTGGCTCAGCGGCAGTGTTCCCCGAGAATGGAAAATTAGTCGATTAATACCACTTTTGAAATCGGGAAAATCACCATTGGACTTGACAGCGTATCGCCCTATTGCCCTCGCAAGCTGCCTCGGAAAAGTGATGGAAAGAATGGTTCTATTTCGTCTCGAGTGGTACTTGGAACGATACACCAAATACCCTTCTTGCATGGCAGGCTTTCGTCGGGGCCGCTCCTCCATTGACTGTGTCCTTGATTTATCGACATTTGTTCAACAAGAAAAAAGTCGCAAGCGCATATCAGTGGCACTCTTTCTTGACGTGAAGGGTGCATATGATAATGTAGCTCACGATGCCATCCTCACTTCTCTCGCAGCAATGGGCATTGGTGGACGAATGTTTCAATGGATAAAAGATTATATAACTGGCAGGGGTTTCTTTGTACAAACATATGAGGGTACAACTGCCCAACATTACACCTACTGCGGAGTACCTCAGGGAGGTGTTTTAAGCCCCACATTGTTCAATGTGGCCCTCATTGGTCTGGTGAAGGTTCTGCCAAAGTCGGTGTGCCTATCCATATACGCCGATGATATTTGCCTCTGGAGTGCTGCAGTTACTCGCCCTCAGGTGCGTGCACGAATACAGCGGGCAGCAACCCTCACAACAGCCTACCTTCAGAAACAAGGCCTAAATATATCAACTGTGAAGTGCGCGTTGATGGCGTTTACACGCAAACCAATGACGCCATACCCTGTTTACATCAATGGGCAGAGTGTCAAATATGCACGGACGCATCGTTTCCTGGGCATAATAATCGACAGAAGTCTTTCGTGGAGCCCACATTGTGCGTACTTGAAGAAGAGACTGCTATCTATTGTGCATATCATGAAATTCTTGTGCGGTAAAGCATGGGGAACTTCTGTGGCCTCCATGCTACAGCTGTACAGGGCCCTATTTCTGGGTCTATTGCGCTACAGCTTGCCGGTACTGACTAACACTTGCAAATCGAATACTCATTCATTGGAGAGTTTGCAGGGTCAGGCACTGCGTATCTGCCTAGGACTGCCCCGATGCGCTTCTACTTATGCCACAATCATGCTTGCCAAAGACCATCCGGTCAGGACATATATAGTTGTGGATTGCCTCAGAGCGCACATTCGACATGCTAGCCGTGTCCCCGACCACCACTTGGCCCTTCTACCTTCCGGAAGACCACGTGCTACGTTTTCAGACGTCATAGCCAAGCACCTAAACAGCATTCCATCAGGATATACGCCAGCTGCGAGAACGGCATGCCCTTTGTGGTGCCTCGACCAGCCGCAAGTACGTCTAGAAATTCCGGGAATCAAAAAGAAAAGCAGTCACTCCAGAGTAGCATTGAAGCAAGCAACACTGCTATTATTACATGAGTTGTACTTAGACCGAACGCAGATATACACTGATGGGTCCGTCTCATCCAGCAGCTCATCAGGTGCCGCTGTAATTCCGGCTGCAGAAATGACAATCAAGTTTAAGTTGTCGCATATGACTACATCTACGGCATCAGAGCTTGCTGCTATAAGGGCTGCTTTACAATATCTCGTTCAAGAACGTCCAGGAAAATGGGTCATATTCTGTGATTCGAAGGCAGCGCTTCAGAGTTTGCAGTCTGCCATGCGTAGGAGGAGCCATGACCAACTGGTACAAGAAATAAGACATTGCCATCATGAAGCTCTAGCACGAGGGCATGATATTATATATCAATGGCTGCCTGGACATATCGGTATTACCGGAAATCAATTAGCCGATGATGCAGCCCGCTCAGCCCATGAAGAAACCCGTGTAGTCCCGATTCCTCTATCAAGGAATGATGCAGCAAGACAACTTTACCTGCTGGCTCGAGATCTCACACGCACGTTCTGGTCGTCTACCAGCTTCCAAAGGTGTCAATTTTATGAACTGGATCCTTCGCTCAAGCTAAAGCTACCATCACAACTTTCCCGCTCCGATGCGACACTGTTATGCCGCCTTTGGTTGGGTGTTGCATTCACAAAGGTGTACTCCTTTCGCATTGGTATGGCAGACACTCCTACATGCGACTACTGCGGAGATGAAGAGACCATCGAACACGTCCTGTGCAGCTGCGCTTGCTACGACACACAGCGATGCCAGCTACGGATGGTTTTGAATCGACTTGACCCCGGACCATTTTGTGTGCAGAAGATACTAGGACCTTGGGCATCTGCCTCAGTTGCGCAGAAAGCAACTCAAGCACTGCTACTTTACCTTAAGTCAACAAACCTGAGCGACCACTTGTAAACTGTATGTGCTCCCCGAGTGTGCTCGTGATTGTGTGTACTTTCTCATCTTTCTGCAACCTCTTTTCTCCCCTTGATCCCTTTCCCAGTGCAGGGTAGCAAACCGGATGTGCGTCTGGTTAACCTCCCTGCCTTTCCTTGTATCTTTATCTCTCTCTCTCTCTCTCTCGCAATACGGCAAGGCTAGGAAGCCCTAGCACGCCCATGTTTGTAGACTTCTGCATGCAGTGCATGAACGTTTACTCTTGTTTACTGCGCAGTTTAAGAAAAAAGTGAAAAGTAAAGATGTAGATAATACGTTCAAGATTGTTTTTTATATTAATAGAAAGCTTGACCCTTACAGGTTTTTATTTTATCTTTTGCTAGTTTTCTGGTTTCCTGATGTCCATTTACTTTTTTGTCTGCCCCGTTAGAAAAAATTGGCGTCACTTTGTTGCAGCCAGTTTACATCGAAGCTTTTCAACTGGAATTAGTGCGTGTTTTTCAGGTGATGAGTATTCATCGAACAGAGAGAAACGAAGATAGGGATGCGCCGTGAAATTATTTTTCTGTTTCCCGCCCGTGCAATCACAGGAAAGTTGAGTGCGAGTAATAAAATCGGCCTTGAAAGTGCAACCAGCGACCTGCATGTGTTCAGCAACACCAGCTGCCTGGAAGGAAAATTGCGATTAGAAACTGCATGTAAAATCAACGACTCTTTTCCTGTATTATGTTGCATACGTGGTCGGTATTCTGGCTGCCTAACCTTGTTGATACAATAACGCTAAAAATCACGTACTGTCACACCGTTCCCATCGGAGCCTACGGAATAGCGGCTCTTCGCGCCTTGCGATGACAGCGATTTACGAAGATTAAAATACCAGTGCCAAGATTCGCCTAGACAATGGACACTTCCATTGATACTATCCTGTTGGTTGTGTAAAAAGAGCGCTCTGTGCTGAGTAAACATGGCTTTTCACCCACTTGGATTTACGAACGTCAGACGCCCGCTAAACATCACTCACGGCCAATATTTCTGCTTTCCGTCATTGCCTTTGCGGCCCTTGAAAGAAAGAAAACGTGAGTATCTCTAGAAAGTCCTTGCATCTCCAACTGAAGAAAAATAATGACGATGACCAAGTATCCACTGCAATTCAGGAAATGGTTTCTTGGCTTCACGTTCTTTATTTCGATCGCCCAGTTCACGTGCAACCGTCACACTTTTTTATTTGCCTAAATAAATCGAAACGCTTCACTGCAGCTTCTTGTTCTTTTGCTTAAAAATTGAAAATTTTACTGAGAGCTTTCAAACAAATGTAACATTTATTGTATGGTGATCCTTGCAAAAGCGTGCATGTAGGATACACTTGCGAAATCGAAACTAAAATCACATGAAAATGTACTACTTGACGTAGTAACACGTGTGCAGAACACCGCTGACGTAACTTTGGCTGTGCTCCTACAAAATGTTGTCGCCCATTAGAAGCGGGTATGTTATCCGCTTATCATTAAGCTTAACCAATGAATGCTAGATAACGCGCGTAAAAGTGGGCCACATCTGAACATGGATGCTGCAACTAAACGTATATTATAAGATATATCCGCCCAGATATTTTTAGGCAAAGCTTCTTAGGGTCGAGCAATGTTCGCTGTCCGCCATGACATGTCAAGACGATGATGATTGCGCTGATGACGATGAAGAACAAGTGCGTTTGAGACCACAGCCTCTTCTTCTGCCACCATAGCAAAACACATGCAAGGTACCCGCAATACACCATGACTAATACGTAATGACGATAAAAATGATGTTGATGACGATTATAGCCAACGACTGTCTTCGCTGTAGATGACATCTCAATACGTTCGACGATGCATTTAGTACGGTTGAAAACAGCCAACTACAACTAAGAAAGAGTGCGCCAAACTCGTCTTTATCAACTTCACGCTAAATCCGACACAAAGGCAGAAATATGAAGACAATACAAAAGTAAGAGCTTAATACAACATATCAGTTATGATCAATAAAGATTGTACATAACTGTACACCTCTAGGTACCGATTAACTGTTTTAGTGGTTAACATCATGGCCGATTTACGGTAACACCTAGCGTGCCTACTGCTTCACCAACGCATAATCATTCACTTGGCAGATATACCGAAAAGTTTGGTATTTTGGGAGGTTCTCAAAATTAACTGGTACGTGAGACCTCGTGCGATGGAATGAGCCTGCTCATTACCTATAAGTGCCTGGTGAGCTGGTGGGCGGACGGCGAGAAACATCACTCTTGCTAACTTGTTAATTTTACGGTGGGCACTTTCCGTCACCATTCCAAATCCATGATTGCTCACAGCGTTTTCAGAATCTTTGAACACCACCCTGACCTCTTTTTCCTGATGGTCAAGGCTATGGTCACTTACTCAGCCTCTACAGTCTCAAAAGCACTGATTGTGTGAGAGCAGTATACAGAGGTATAGCGAAGACAGGCCTTCAGCGATGGGCCAGCTCTCCTGTGATGGCCCTCCTGTGAGGCCAAAGTTCTTCGCACTGAATGTAGTCACCATAGAAACCGGGATCGTACTTCCCTCCAACAACAAAAAAGTGCAATACCCTCCCTGGAGGGTCATGTTCACCTTTGGATGTAACTTATTATCGATTCAGGCTGAGACAATTATATTAGATGAACACATTTGTTGTACGTACCTCTTTGTGCGAAATTAGCTGATATTATATGCTCTAATTTTGCCAAATAATCTTGGCAATGCCATCAATTTGATTGATTATTTAGAACAAAAGGAAAGCAAGTAGAAAGAAAGGAATACCAAAATAGCAAATTACCTAAAGAAACTTTGCAAAAAGAAAAAAAGGAATAGAGAAAAATACTTAGAAATATAAGCAACAATAGAAAAAGAAAAGAATAAAATTACTAAATTTGAAACCTGAATAAAAAATTACCAGTACTAGTATACAAATATACACAAAAATCCCCCTCAAAAAAGAAAAAAACAGAAAAAGCGAGGACATATGAAATAGGTATATCCATGTATGCAAATGTGAATATAATCCGCATGTTGAGGCATATGTGATATCATATATGGTATTTATGCATATTTATGTATATATAAGCGTATATATTTATGGACATAATCTTGGTGGTCAGTGTACGAGAAGATGAAAGAAGTGTGAAATAAGAAAAAGGAGGACGAAGAGTGAACTCAAGAAATCAGGAGGCCGAAATCAGTTCATCCCAGCTCAGACTCTGATAAAGCGAATGACATGCAAGTAATATACAAGGTAGATGTAGGATTACGCATGGAAGATAATAAATTGAAATGAATATAATGAAAAAAACGAGCGAGAGAATGGTATATGTAAGTCAAGGGTTTGTAAGCAATGTCAAGGTCAGAATATTTATTTGCGTATTATGATGTGTGAATTTCTACAATATGTCTCCGAGTTTCTCACTAGTTCTGGAGGAGGTGGTATTGCTGTGGTGGTACTCTCTGCTTTACTTCCTTTTGTCTTTTCTTTTAACAGTTAACCTATTAATTTTTTTAATTCGGAATGTGGCAATATTTTGGTGCAGTAGGTCGGGCATTGTTTATTGATTTATTTTTATTATTAAAATTAAACTTTTCCCCAAAGACCTTGCTTACTGGAAAAAATCGTTTACAGGACAACGAGTACAGACGCCGTATACAGACGTCCTGTCGCACAGTGTACGAGGCTTTTAATGCCTCTGACCTTCCTTGATGGCTGCCTTCGCGAAAGGCAAGGTTCATGTTTCTGTGTAGTGGAGGCATTTATATTTGAAACTCTCTTTTGAGAGGACTTAACTACACTTAGTCTTATAGCCCAGGCCTTTTGCGATCTATGTGTTTGAAAATCAGCGCTTAGATTTTCGTCATCCAGGAGTTATCCTGATGTGTTTCTCGGACCTTGACGTCAAATTGCCAACATAACTTATTCACTAGTCAAGCATGCCTACGACATTTGTCTTGTGGCAGCGTGAACGTTTTCTGATATTTTTTTAAACCCTCTCTTTCCTCTGCCCTTCCCAAACCTTCTTAGCTGTTTCGTCACTTGCGTCAAGTTTAGATTTCTGACTACGGCGTCCATCTGAGGTAAGTTATAGACCCCTTTCTTAGAAAATGCGCTTTAGTTTGCTTTGTCCTAAGTGTCAGGTAAATGAAATGTCAACGTTTAAGTTACACAAACTTGAGCAGCCATAAGCCTACTACGATAAATAGCTAACTTAATGATTTCGGAAAAATTGCGGTTTCTGCGGAGTTGGCATGCAGTTGGTTGTGAGCGAGAATAGTCTAATAGGTGTAAAAATGTCAGTTATATTTAGGCACCATCCACTAAAGTTTACTTACGCTGCAGTGTCTAGCGTTACCATTCTCTCGATGAACAGTGCTTAATACCTGCTTACCAATTTTGCTGCTGCTAATATTCATGTTCCTGCCAGCAAACATATGGAAATTTAAAACTCTGGTTACATGAAACACATGCAGCTGCTTAATGTATATTCGGCGTTCATTTGTACGTACCTTTCGTATCAGTTTATTACGTATCTTTCAATAAAGAGATTGCAACACAGCCACCTTCTGTCTAATGCTATGCTTAACATTGATTCCCAGGGAACGTGGGAAATGCCAATGTTTTTGTAGTTGTGGGAATCTCGTGTTCTTGAGCTCTGTGGACACTGATGAACGCAAGAAATAATGAGACGCTGCGTTGATACTATATACCCTTTATTATCCAGTGAAGGACAAGCGGCGTTTTCTTTAAATAAATGTATGTAAAGAGAGGTTTGTGCAAATGCGTGGCGCCGGCTTTTCTTCTTGCACAAAAGTCAACATCGCACATTTTGTAGCAAACACAAGGCTATAGATATCTACATAGCACAACACTTACACAATGAGTTCACGTTTTTCAACACTGAGTGTCCACACCACACAGAAATGGGTCCACACTGCATAAAAATGTGTTCGCACCACACTTTTCTTAACCTGCCCAGTGGAACTTTGCAACACGATCATAGGCTTAACAAATTATGATGAACTGGACCACTTATCCGGCAGACACATAAAAGACGTTGTTGATGTCATCGCCCGTAATTTTGCCCAAATCGGAAACTTAGTTTTTACCCACTGTACCTTTCCTTCCTAACTAAAGTATATCTAAGCTAAAGTATAGTTAAAGGATACACTTTGATTGATTGATATGTGGGGTTTAACGTCCCAATAAAGGATACACTTTAACTTCCTGCTATCGTACAATATACCTCGAGAATTTTCATCTCCTATTGCCCTATAAATTTGGGTTCGGTCAAAAGCTTTTCATTAATCTAGAAATTGTTGCTCCTACTGCAATCAAAAACACAATTTTTGACGGCACCTTCCTTGCATCAGTCTTCATTGAATTTAGTCAAGCATTTGATTCTATTAATCACGTTATTCTTTTTATCAAGCTGCCCCGCCAAGGTGGTCTAGTGGTTAAGGTACTCGGCTGCTGACCCACATGTCGCGGGATTGCATCCCCACCGCGGCGGCTGCATTTCTGATGAAGGCGGAAGTGTTGTAGGCCCATGTGCCCAGATTTGGTTGCACTATAAAAAACCTCATGTGGGGAAATTTCCGGAGCCCTCCACTACGGTGTCTCTCATAATCATAAAGTGGTTTTGGGACATTAAACTCTATAAATCAATGGAAAAGCTTTCTTCTTATGGTATAACTGGCCGATTACAAGAGTCCACCTCTAGTTATTTACTGAAGCGTACTCAAGTTTATTCTATTTAAGGCGCGATATCGGGCTCCAAAAGTACCAATATAGGGGTCCCAGGAGAATACATATAGGTCCTCTTTTTTTTTTTGCTAATCTACCTAAATGACTTGACCGACAGTTGATCACCTCACAAATAATCCTTGCTTTACGCAGATGACACCACCACATTCACTGCACAGGAATTCATTCCTGCCCTTACATCTCAGCTAACGAGTGATCTTCAAAGCGTCAACAGATAGTGCTATTATAACAAGCTTGGTATCGTTCCATCTAAGACAAAGTTTGTAATGTTCAGTTCTCGGTCGAAAAACCGGCATAATGCTCATGCGGTGTATGTTGATAAATATGAAATAATATAGAGAATAGAAACAGACGATGATAGAAAGAGAATGTTTAGTATATAACACAAACATTATATTAGACATATATAATAATTTGTCTTTGTGAGAATATCCTTATGGAAAAATTACTCTCAATATATATAAATATATATATATATATATATATATATATATATATATATATATATATATATATATATATATATATATATATATATATATATATATATACGGCACCCGATTGCAGGGATATGAGACCTTTGTCTCGAGAACGCGCGCGAGTCAGTACCCTTACGGAAACGCCATACATGGCCCATATATGAGTTATATCTGGCCATATATAAGCATATATGGCAGCATATGTGGCCACATATAAGCATATATGGCAGCATATGTGGCCGGATATAAGCATATATGGATGTATATCTGGCAGAGTCGGTTCATGTATGGGTTTATATACGGCCATATATGACGCGGTTGGCCCATATAAGGAGTCAAATCCGGCCAAATAAGGCACGGCCACACCATATATAACATATCAAGTGGGTCCTTATATGTGGAAGTGCTCTCTTATTTGGGATGAACCACGTATATATTTAGCACCGTGATCACACTTTTATGCGAATCGTAATATATAACAATATGTACACAA
The DNA here is from genome assembly GCF_013339725.1 of Rhipicephalus microplus. Classification (NCBI taxonomy): domain Eukaryota; kingdom Metazoa; phylum Arthropoda; class Arachnida; order Ixodida; family Ixodidae; genus Rhipicephalus; species Rhipicephalus microplus. Next base: position 61,297,355 of record NC_051174.1, read on the forward strand.
AGCTGACCTCCTTATTTTTCATAACAATAGGAGTATTAAATATATATGTTGTTTCTGCCATGCAAAAAAACCGAAATTTCAGGTCAGCTTTGTGTACGTGATAGTTGCAACTCAGTTGAATGCATATATGCATGCATTCGTGTAATTTAACTTGTACATTTTTCATGGCATTTAGGTTTGAAACAATAAGTTGCAATTAATACGACGTAAATAATGTATACAAGAGCAGACATGTTTTACGAGGAAGGAATCGTGTCAAGTCACAAAACGTATTGAAGCTTCCGAACCTCGCTATTATTATAGAGCAATCCTATATAGTATTATGTAAAGACAAAATGCATGCAAGTTATATTGTTCACATTAATGCATTGTTTAAAGTGGCAGCAAGAAATAGTAATTTCAATGCACTTTTAGCTTCCACATCGGTGGACAAAATTTCTGATTATTTGAAAGTTTTGATGGCTATATGCTCCCTTCATATAACAAGATTTCTATTAATCCTGTTGACCCCTCATCTGCGATTGCTTTCAGCAGCCATTTACTAAAATTGCATGCGCAGTGCAATGTTTAAGGGAGTATTTTCAAAAACAAAAAAAACTTACGTGAATGAAACTTGCAGGCACTATTATGATTACATTCAAGATGGAAGTTGTACTAATTTATTGCAAAAATACATCTTGCGTTTCCTTTGGCTACGTATAATGTTCCTGGCTGTGCACATAGTAAATTTATCAAAAATTTTATGATTGCACAAGTGAAAAATTAATTTATTGTAATGTTTGCAAGCGTCAAATAAATCTCACGTCATAGACATGTACGTTAAGAAAGGTGCAACTGACTCACACGTGATACATATTTAATGGACCATGTAATGAAATGCTGAAGCTTTATAGCAAAATTTAACGTAGGCTGCCGAATTCACAAAACTTCTATTTTGTGTTGGTGTGTCATTACTTGGTCGAGGTCACTAAAGCGCACGTGCCATCATCAGGATTAGCCTAAACATTGCCTTGTGAATACAATTAGTATGACACATTTTTTGTGGGCTGGCGTGATACCTAAGCTAAACTCTACATTATGTAAACAGCCCCTTGCTGTGCAGGCGCGTAACGATTCAAACTGCTTGCGAACATATCCTTTCAACACAACACGGTAGTGCACTTACTTATAAGATATGTCTGCCGGTACATACTCACCAAACTGCGCAAGTGCACACTCGCGTATAGAGATTCATGGGCACCAGGACACTGGCATTTCATTCGATGTGGCTAGATATTTCGGCCATGTCAGAATGATATGAGTGTTTTATTATTATTATTATTATTATTATTATTATTATTAATGTTGTCGTTGTTGTTGTTGTTGTATTTCGCAAAACGTCCAACAGCAAATCCATATGCTGTCGTCCTGTGTCGTTGTGTAAGTTTTATGAGATCAGTTATCTTGGTGTTCTTTTTGATAGCATGCTGAATTTTTTCTACTTGCGTTAAATGTGCTGCCATGCCAGGCCTTCATTCTCTTCCTGTTGGCTTAACATCTCGCGAGAATCTGGTTCTCCTACAGCCTTCTACAAATGGTACACCGTGATATGTTGCGCTCAACTTGAGTACATATGCATATTTGATTTGGAATGGCCTTGCTAAATCCAGCAGTAGCGCCACTCAGTGAGTCCAGAAAAATTTCATAAGCATTTACCCCCATCGTTTCACTAGAATCCTTTAAACACTGCTGGAATATTATATTTGCCATCAGTTAATGGCCGGCAAAATCCCGCTGAGCTGTTATTTATTTACAAGCTAGTTCAGGGTGAGATATTCTGCCCTTCTCGGTTGTAATAATTTTCAAACTTTGCGTAAGTTATCGAGAGAGAATCGACCGTTGCATGTACCTACCAGCTTCTTTCAACACTATCTTTTACAGAATACCGAGTCTCTCTAACGTCAACTTTCTTGATTCGTTATGTTTTTCATAGTCTACAGTCATTTTGTTTTGTCAGTGAGGGCTGCCCTGTCCTAACGTAGATTTGCATATGCACAGATTCTTTCCTTTACCGTATTTCAGGAAGCCTTCGGCACGGTTGTGTATATTCCACATTATTTTTCAGTCCCATTCCATGAATATCTACTCTTTTGTTTGTTGTTCCCATTGTGCATTGATTTTTTTCGACAGCTCGTTTTTGCTCTTTTCATTGATTTGCTTTTGTGTGGACAGTCTGTAATGTATTGTTTATTTTTGTTTTATTTTCGTGCGCGCCAGCGTGAAAAAACCCTGTGGTTGTTCTCGGATACGTTAAAAATAATTGATTGATTATTGGTTGATTGAATAATATCATTATTATGATAAGTCCTTGCGAAATAAGATGAAAATTTGGCTGAAACGCGTCTTCGTAGCCAGCGTACACGAAGCAGTGATTTCAGCTCCACGGAATGCCTGTCTCAAAGGTCCTCCACGTGCAGCTTTTTCGGCTCGCGGGAGTAAGTTGTAATCCATTGTACGAAAAAACTCGCCTGACTGCATTGGTTGCAAGGGGTGCGCACAGTAAAAAAAATACAAAAAAGGGCGCCCATCGGATGGGTGGACAATTCGGAGAATGTAGTTCGAAGAAGCGCACGTAGGCGCCCTGCAGCCCTGCCGTGGTTTACATCAGTCTGTCGACACAGCAGGAAAGAGAGTGCCGCGGCCCATCTCAAGTAACGACGAAGAAAATAGTTTGCACAAACATTCAGTCGTATGGTAATAACATTGCGTCAATAATTGTTACAAAATGAAACGTCGTTCGCCAATAAGCTCAGGAAAATTTAGTTCTAGTGAAAAGTGCGTAAACCATTGATCTCAAGGAGTAATGTAATGTTCATTGTGATGTGCATGGCATGCACTGTATCCATCCGCGCCATTGTTGCTTTTTTGCTCGCCGGAGTCATGGGTGCCATGCTGATCGAGTTTGTTAATTTTCATTCCTTTTGCTCTTATTTCGTGTTCAACTACTGCTCCAATTTACACAAAATAATCGCGCAGCTCTCAGGAATCTACTTCGCTGTACGTGGCGAAATTGTGGACAGACGTGGAAGTGTTTTTGTGTGCGTGTGCGTCTGTACGCTGCTTGATTGGCGATCGTCAACTTTTCGTGCGAGAAAAAAATGGATACCCATGTTTGCGGGCAAGCGTTCCTTCAAAACTTCTTCCTAAAGCAGTACGAATGGACGTGGTGGCTTTAAGGTGTGAATAGGTTATCAGGATTAACAGGCTCCTTGAAAGACAAGTCTCGGTTAAATGCTAAGGTAAGTTCATCATTTTCATTACCTTCGCACGTTGTTCATAAATATTATGATAACTCGAAAACATACCACATTGCATGCTTGCTGAGTAAATAACTTTATGCTAATCGTGGTTACGTCATTAGGCTGTTTTGTTTAAGCGATACGACAACACTTTTTCTTTTTTTCACTTGATCCAGACAGTGCTCTATTCGATCAAAAAATCTACGTCAGGAAAATGTTGTTTTCGTGCCATTGTACTTTTCATAAATATATTGATGTAAATATACTTGTGTTGTATTTTTCTCATTTTAACGCTTGAGGAAAAACCAAGGATAAATTACAACTTGCGCAATTACAAATAAAAAAGAGTTGCATATCTCCAACTCCAAAGGTGTCATGAGATTTATGAGCCCACGTTTGAATTTGTCTTGCGTTTGAATTTATCTTTTTTCGTCTACGTTACACTTGTTTTTATATTTACGTGTGTTTTGATAAGGACACGCAACTAAAATTTTGTTGCTAGTTTGATTCTTCAAAACAGGGTGCTATGTCACGGATCCAAATGGAAAAACTTAAGAATAGCCCGTAATTTCGTTTCCGCCATCTACAATCAGGGTGATATAAGTGTAAATTTGACTGGAATGCGTACATCACAGGCGACATTATCGTTACTGAGGTCGCAACATCGCGTGGTTATCTTGAGGAACTGTGCATACCCGCATACATAGTTACACAAAATAATGCGATGTCACGTTTTAATCCGTGAGCACTGTAGATAGTTTTACGCAAGCCGACAAATAAACTGGTATGATGCATTAGGGCTTGCTACTGTGTGAAAAAATTGGGGGACCGTTAAGCTCCGTTTTTCACAGTTGAACGTGATAGCAGTATCGATCCTGTTTCTTGTGCGTAATTCAATCACTTAGTGTGTACTCTTTATTGCATGATGCTACTTGAACAAATTTAGTTGTGGAATAGTACTGTGTAATTGAGAAGGTTGAAAGTGTCTCAATGAAGGTTTCGCACATGGCTGCATTTTGTGTAAAAAAGGGGTAACATAGTTTAAAGAACAAGAAATATTATGTAATTACCGAGTCGCGCGAAAAAATTGAAATACAAAAGGAAGACACCTAGACGCAGCACACACTGACAACTGAAACATTGTTGGAGAAAACAGACTTCACTTCACTTCACTTCACTTTATTTCCTTAAAGACCCCACAGGGGGGGTGTTACATAAGGGGTGGGTTGTACAACAAAGATACGAAAGCCACAGGTTAACATTGCAGATGCATTGACACACTTTGAATAAAACGTGATGGACAGGTGATTGAAACAACATCGTGGGGAAGGTCATTCCATTCTTTGGCGGCGCGGCAGAGAAATGATGCAGAAAATGTTGAGGTGCCAGATCGGGGTCGGAAGACTTGAAGTGGATGGCCAGTGCGGGGAGAAATGCGTGCGGCGGGAGCGATGTAAGGTGGTTGGTGGAGTGAGCTGTGATACAACTTGTGGTACAGTGACAACGTAGCAATTCTGCGGCGAAGGGAAAGACTTGATAGACCGGATTCATTTTTAAGGGATGAAACACTGACATCGTAAGAATAAGAAGAATGAATGAAGCGAGCGGCACGATTTTGAACTGCTTCGATAGCGTTGATCAGATAAACTTGGTGAGGGCTCCAGATGGGTGATGCGTATTCAAGTTTGCACCGGATTAGCGACTGATAGGCCAGAAGACGAACGTGATACGGTGAGTGACGTAGGTGACGTTTTAGGAATCCTAATGATCGGTTGGCTGATGAAATCATGTTAGTGATATGCGTTCGCCAGGAAAGATCAGGGGTTAATGTTACACCAAGATACTTGTAGGATACGGCTGTTTCGACTGGCATGTTAGCAATTTCATAGGAAAATTGGAGTGGGTTTTTGCGGCGGTGGAAGGAAACTAATTTGCATTTGTTAGAATTAAGGGTCATAAGCCAATGGTCACACCAGTTTAATACTTCATTAAGGTCATTCTGTAGTGCTGCTTGAACAAAAGTGTTGGTTATTTTGCGGTAGATGACACAATCATCTGCAAACATACGAAGGTTGCAGGATAAATTGTTAGGTAAGTCGTTAATGTAGATTAGGAACAAAAGCGGGCCAAGGGCAGATCCCTGTGGCACTCCAGACCTAACAGGAAGAGAGTTAGATTTGACGTTGTTAACGACAACAAACTGAGAGCGGTTAGTCAGAAATTGAGCAATCCAGTTAAGAAGTTCAGCTGGTAGATTTATTTGAGAAAGTTTTTTTAGTAGGCGCTGGTGTGGAACTTTGTCGAAAGCTTTAGTGAAGTCAAGAAAAATGGCATCAGTTTGGAGGTTACCATCGAGGTTAGCATGCAGGTCGTGAAGGAAAAGGGCTAGTTGGGTTTCGCATGAGCGGCCTTTTCGAAATCCGTGTTGCGAGGAATGAAGGAAATTGTTAGAATCAAGAAAATGCATGATATGAGTGTATATGACATGTTCCATGAGTTTGCAACATACACTGGTTAATGATATGGGGCGATAATTTAACAGGCAGTCTCTTTTACCTGTCTTGTGAACCGGAATGACCTTCCCACAGACATACGTATATATGCGGTTACGAGAACACGTGCGTTGAAAGAAAAGGATTAGATGAGCAGACAGATTGTATAAATGATGCGCTTCCAGGAAAGCTACCTCAGTAGCAAGCAACATAAGTGAGAGTTACGTGACACATGAATCCCCAGCTTTGTTTATGAAATACGCCTCTCCGATTTTCCGCGCTATACCGTGTCACTGAATCTAGCTTTAACTACCGTATTCCAAACAAGGGCGCGCAGCCACACTCTCTACAATATGATGATTGGTTAGAGAATGGTTGTTAATTCCTTTAGAGAAGCTTTGTGATCTACAATTATATAAATAAATTCTAAATAATACTTCCCACACGACAGCGCAGTGCCGTCCACCACACGATGTCCACACTGTGAAAGAAAATGATCAGATGTCTGCTCATCTAGTCATTTTTTTCCACCTCACGTGTTGTCGTAACCGCATGCATATGTCTGTTTTCTCCAATGAAGTTTCAGTTGTTAGTGTGCGCTGTGTCCAGGTGTCTTCCTTTCGCACTTCAAATTTTTTCGCGCAACTAAGTTAAGATGAAGTACCAACTCGCCCAGCAGAACGTGCTTCTCAATATAATGTGTGTAAAATGTTTTAGAACTTTATGCACCCACTACGCAGTCGTGAGGGAATACGTGCAGTAACCAGTGTGCCTTTTGTAATGGTTGGCTGTCTTTAGACCGCAAAGTCACGTTGGTAATAACGTGTTGTGATGCTTGATGACAACACACGCTTGTATCATGCAATATAGCTGCGATAATAAATGTTGTGTTGTGAAACCTGTATGCAGGATACATGTATTTGTTAAGCATGACAGTTATTTTCCTTGCATTTACAACAAGAGGAAGTTATTCATGCTTTATTTCCAAGCAGATGCATAGCTGTACGGTAGAGCACTTGCATGCCATGCAAATTGCCTGCATGACTTCGATCATCACTCAAACCCGAAAATTTACAATATTTGTTTTATTTGCATTCTCTCAATTTTTGATCATTGACAAGACGATTTTTCACGGAGAGCCACCGATGCCTACGCCGATATTTCTGCAGAATGAGCTCTTTACCACTGTTACGTTAATGATGCATTATTGGCAAAATGGAAAGCGTATTACGTTTACAAAGTACATTTTTGGTGTCCCGTTGGCAAGAAATATTGTTAAATGCCTCCGTTCCCACGCGCACAGAGACCTATAGACACCAGTTTTAGCAGTCGTTCTATAGGTCATTAGTCACAATACTTGTACATAACAAGCTTGCATACCAATCACTTTCGACCGAACTCCTTAAAAGTTGATTATCAACTCATTTAAGTTATTCAATGCACACGCAGTTCATACGGTCAATAGCAAGTCAATATTTCGTTTTGACTGACTATGGACGCTCCATTGACACGCGAGAAAAGTTTTAAACATAACACACTGTGAAAAATATCTTTACGAAACTGAAATTGGGTTCTTTTATGCTATTTATTTTTGTCAAGTCGGAATCGATAAAGCGGAATATTTACTTGCACTGTACTATTTCTCAGACCATGTTGACCATAGGTTCAAAATAAGAATAATCGCATGCAAGACTGACGTGTTTCAAAATGATTTTTACAAAAAAAAATTACAAGATGGAACCAGCTGCCTTCTAGCATTGCCTCTACACTCCCAAATATTTGTTTTATTTCATGTTAGAATTGTTCCGATTTATATGTTAGAACATGTTCCGATTTATATATGAATTTCTCTTGCAGATTGTGATTCAGGTGACTTTGATTATTTGTTTGGCTGACTATGTATTTTTTGTATTCTACTTTTCGTAAATGCTCCCCCAATGTAATGCCAATTGGTGCTGCTGGTAATGAAATAAATATATAAATAAAAAAAGTGTCGATAAGTAAGCAATAAATTTAAGCACAAAGAATGTATCTCTTCAGGAAAAGTGGACTAACAGTTACATGCGCCCACCACAAACTTTAAATATGATGCCAAGTTACATTCTAGCAAATAGTTGTTAAGAATAACTTGAGATATAATGAGGATAACTTAATTGAACAAGAATGTTCAGGGGGTATGTACTGCCTTTATTTTGGAGATGATAGTGACCGCATGCAGACCTTTCAACAAACAGGTATATTTCTAGCTGAAGAATGATTTGAGCAGCTATATTGTTTGCCGGTGACACAGGCTGAACTAATATAGATGAATCATTTGAATGGCTTTATATAAAAGTATCCATATAAGGCCATATATGAAAGCATCCATATAAGACCTTATATGGATGCTTCCATATATAGCCATATATGGCCATATACAGCAACACCCATATATGGGGATATAAGGCCCATATATGGCTATATCAGGATTTGGACATATCAGTTTATATACGGCCCATATATGGGGATTCCATATATGGGCCAGATATGCCCAATTCCTGATGTAGCCATATATGGGGATTTTTATATAAGTCCATATATAGGATTTTTGTAAGGGTATACTTCAAGTTTTGGTGTCGCGTCTCGACCCGCCAGCTTGTACACTTCCTTTGATATTTTATGGTGCCCTAAATACTTGTGAACCAACTCCTTAACCCTACACCTCACCACTACTCTCTGTTTATCTCCTTGTCTGGGGGAACTCCTTGTTTAAACATCTGCCTCAAACGTAGTGTAGGCCTAATGAATGCGTCTACCATTTTATTACAATCAGGCTCTTGTTGTGCTGCTGCTGTAATTGGGCTGTTGGAAGATTTCTCCCCGACGCCCAATGGTCAGAAACTGCGTTTTCATACTGTATTACAATAGCAAACCCACGAGCGGGGTTTTTTTTTTTGGCACAACAAGTTCGATTTGTTGCACGAAAAAAAAACGTTAAAGTAAAGGTTTGTTGTGAAAAAAAAACGAAAACGAAAAATATTGCATGCGTTTGTAGGTATGTAGCGCAACTTGGTAGTTGGCATAAAAAAGCTCACGTTCAAATGCATATTTATACTCAAGATACACACCACACAGCGCTGACTACCAAACGTAAGCGCAGCGTGTTGCGTGCTTTTGTATGTGGTGTATATTTCTTGAGAAAAAACGAGCATGAATGTGAGTGATTTTTCAGCAGTTACCACGTCGCCCTAAGTAGTTTAATGAGAAGAATTAGCAACTTAGACAAAGGATTCTAATTAGCTCAATTCGCAGTGTTTTCTAGCAGTTATTGCAACAGAAACAACTTTTTTGGTATACGGTTTTTTTACAGATCAATTTGAATAATTTTCTCGCGGCCTACAGAAATCAGGGTACACATTTCTGAGAGATTCAGGGTACACATTATGAAGCAGCACAATTTTAGTGACATCGAATTCATCATGATTGTTGTTAAAGCATTTGACTCAATTGAAACGAACGAGCAAGGCCACAAAGAAAAAAATAAAGAAATGTAGAAAATGTGAGACACAAGCGGCAGTTACATAAAAAGCAAAAATACAACTTGAGGTGATACGGACATACGAAGACAACACAACACTAAACGCAGTGTCGGGTGCGGCAGTTCACAGGACGCGGAGTCACCGCATGGTAAAGTTAACAGCGAGTAAACCACTGAATTGGCTATATTGGGCCAAGTGCGGACGACCGTTTCGGTCGTTTGCTGCTATCACCAGAATTTATATCCCCAGTGGCCATTTACGAAACAGCGCGCAATTCCCTTTTTCGGCACACACCATCTGAATTTCGCTTAACATGTGCAAGACAGCCAGACATTTCAAACTGCCGTTACCGTGTCTTCGAGCACTGCAGTGGCTTTAAAAGAGGGAGAAAAAGCGCTCCGTTTCATGGTTGTCCATCTTCTGAAACAAATGACTGTGAAATATTTTTTTACATTTTGACCTTTTGTAGGTGATTTTTGTGCTCATTTCCTAAATAAAACTCACTTTACAAATTATCAATTTCTCCTTGCATGAAAGTATTAGCATCCTGTGAATAACATTGTTGAAGTGGGATAATCCATGTCGAAAAGTGTGGCATATGTCTGCTGCAATAAAAAAAAGGGGGGGGGGTAAGGAAACTGCTCGATACATCCTAATGGAATGCCAGATTATTAATTCAGTTATATTCTGTGAAGGTACCCATATTTTTAACGCCCCAAGTTTGAAAGCGAGTGCAAATAGTAGACTATCAACATTTGATGTAATCTAGAGTGACTTCGAACGTGGTTGACTAACTCTCAATTGAAATACACCCATACAGTTTCTCTGTACATATAATTTTGTTGATAGTTCTTCTTTAAATATAATTTTGTCCATGGGTCTGTGTTTCCCAAACCAAGGCACCATCCTTTTTGACGAATGATTGCTCTGAACAAAGAAAAGCACTTACTTTCTAAGCATCTTATGGTTAAGCGCTTTCTGTGCAAAGCTTTCACATCAATCATACAAGCGCAGAAGCAGCTCTATTTCTCTTGGTCCAGTCATGAAAAACTGACTGTTATTATGATAATAATGAATGGCTTGTTTATAAAGCAATTTTCAGCGGGGAAATTCATGGTCTCCTCTTTCGTGCGCCTATAGTTACTCTCTCATCTGTGGGGCCATCTATCCTAAATCAATGAAAGCAGAGTCTCTTGTTGAATCGATGCTCATGCGCTAGTACCGATCACAGAACCCGTCGAAATTGGTGTAGTGGCGCACTCTAGCTTCAGGGGACCGAAAGACGGCTCTGCCTGACGTGCGGCGAAGCTTATAAGATTCGCTTCAAGCTCTATAGAGGGAGCCTTTCGCGTAGCAGCGCGAAGTGTATGTCTTATAAAATAATTAAAAAAAAAGGGGGGGGGGAGCAAGGGTGTCTCGACAAATGCTCATGAAGGGTAAAATATTCATTTGCACATATCCCGGTAAGGTACCCATCTTTTTTAGCCCCCCGAGTTTCTAAACGAGTGTAAATAGTAGATTATCAGCATTTCGTGTTGTTGAAAATTGTGTAGAAGACGAAAGTGACATTACTATCATCATCGTGGAATTCAATCATTTGGAATAACTTTCTGTATTTACGTGTACTTTATGCCCTTCTATTAGGATGACGTATCAATTGAAAGGCCTTAAATTTCATATCCTCGATTCTTGGCCAATCCCTCTCAACGGCAGAGAGCCATAGTGTGTAGACATCATCATCATCACCATCATCAAAAAGCGCTGAATTTTTTGCAAAGGTGGCACTTTTGCTGCCAGTCATTACGGTTTTCCCGCTTACAGCCTACATTAAAATTGCACACTTCCGCACGATAACTTTCAGAAAATGCTTATCAGACCCCGTCTTGACAATGTCTCCACAATATAAGCCACTATTATTGCGATAGTAATTATATGGACACACGGCTGGATTTCGCTGCCGGCGTGGGCGTCAGGGTTGACGTCGGCGTCGATGTCATGCACTGTATATGTACACGTATCTATTGTTATGAAAACGAAAGAAAAAAAAAGTTCCAAGAAAAAAGACTCTGGTGCGCGGAATCTAATGTGGGACCTTGTGTTGTGAATTTTAGGCGTTAACTACTCAGCCATCAAAAGTTACCGTCTTCAACGTTCAAACGGCAAACTATTCATATCTACCACTTACCGCTTTATCGAGGCGGGGGGGGGGGGTTACTTTCGTGTTTCTAGCTTTATCAGCAAGATGGCGCAGTGAGCGCGCGGCAGCTCGCATCTCTCACGCGTACTTTGGTCCACGTAAAGAATAAGGAGGTGTACGCCCTATTGCGCAAACTTATCTTGCAGTGGGAACAATTCTGTTAGTTAACGGGTGCACAAAGGTCACTGCAAATGTTGCAAAGCCTCCGTTTTTATTTCCTTGAAACAGCGAGTTATTGTGATCGAGAATAATAGAAGTGGTCGTAACCAAACTTCGCTACCGGGTTACCTCTCTCAACTTTTACCTGAAAAGAGCAAGTCAAGCGCTATCTCCTCTGCGACTCTTCTCTAAGGAGGAAAAAACAATCACTCATTACTTCCTATACTGTCGCCGGTACACGTCATTGAGGAGAAGATTCACAGCACCATTTCTTCGAAACATAAGTCTTAAAATATCGAAACCAGTCGTTATATCATTTGGCGCCTCTACTCTGGGCTAAAGTCACAGGGATGTTCACTAAGCTAGAGAGGAATGTATCAGCTAAAATAAAAAAAACAACATTGAGCTTAATTCTTCATCTTTTTAAAATTTTAAATTGCAATACTGAGCAAAAAATTTGTTGTATTACCTATCCCTAGCTTATACGAGAAGTATTGCGAGGAAACACTTAAAAAATTCACCTTAGGTCAATCCCCTGCATTGGGTAAGAACCATGACAAGAGGGGAAGAAGAAGAAAGAATAAGTCGACACATCGCAATATTTACAGGACGCACTTAATCAATTAGCTCAAGGGTTGAAAATCGATTTGAAATGCGCCTTCTACCATCGGTTTGTACGCCAGCCACTTTTGAGTACACAGCAGTATTGATTTTCGAATTAGGACAGGCTATGTTGACGTTGCCAAACTCAGCACCAGGCAATGATGGAATTACAAACTTAATGCAAAAATAATATATCAGGAATTACCCAAGGATCTGTTAAGCCTAATAAACTACTCCCTTAAGACACGATGGATAGCTGATGAGTGGAAGATTGCTAAAATCATACCAGTGCTTGAAAATCAAGGGGCTGGATTTAATATCAACAATATAGGAGCAATAGTATTAACATCAAATGTAGTGAAACTTATTGAAAGGGTCCTTCATGGTCGTATAATAAGACTTGCAAATGACTAACAGCAGTTGAGCTCCAGCCAAATCGGCTTTAGATTTGGACATACAATCCGGAATGCGCACGTAGACCTCCAAAGTCGCGTTCACCATGCCCGACATGAAAAACAGTACGCCACGTTAGTTACCTTGGACATCAGTAAATAATACGATAGTGTCAAATATTCTTTGTTAATAAATTGTCTACGATGCCATAGACTTCCTCCTTATATTGTCTCTTGCATAGGTGACAGAATTTTTAAAGGAAAGGGAGTTTTACAGCGTTAAAGATGGCTTTTCTTCCTGCAAGCACAAACACACCTTAGGCGTACCACAGGGATCAGTACTTTCACCAGCATTATTCAACATGCTTACGTGTGCTATTCCTCTTCGATCAAGGGTGTAGGCTAATGTTTATGCGAACAACATTGCTTTTTTTCGCTATGGCTGCTGACATACATCGCCTTTATGAAACCTTACAGTCGTACTTGAGTGAACTCGAGTAGTGGCAAGTTGGACTGCAGTTAGGTCCTAATACCAATAAGTGTGTTATTCTGGTTTTTTTGGTTAACGATGCGGTGAGAATATCTCTGACTTACAAGCTGCAGGATATCCCACAAGTGGAATCATTAAAATACCTCTGAGTAATATATAACGAACAACTAAACTGGCAAGCTCATATTAAATATAATACAACAAAAGGAGCATGGGCAATGGGTGTATTGCGCAGGGTGAGCAGCCGCCGATCGGATATGAAAAGAAAAGCACATTTGATGGTCTACAAAATGTACGTATGACCGGTATTTGAATATGGCTGTTTTCTTTTTTCCGGTGCGCCAGCATACCAGCTTCGGCCACTAGTCCTATTACAGGGAGAGGCTTTACGGGTGTGATTCGGCCTTCCAAATATGTGGCGAATGCAGTATTATACCTGGAAGCGGGAACAGTATCCCTGTTAAACCGATTTAACCCACTTACGGTGCGGACTTTCTCACGGTTGTATGAAACACTGCGAAACCATACTCAAATAATTATTATCTCCAATCCGGATATAATTTTCTCTGAGCACTGGCCTAGATTCCACAAGCCACAAATCATATTTTTGCACAAACATTACTCGACTCTCTGAATGTACAAAATTGTGATGTGCGTCCTTTGACCAAGGAACGTAAATTCAAGACATTGTCTGCTACAATAATTTTCGTAACCACGCCAAATTATTATCTCACGGAATTTTAAATGGACTATTCAAAGACCATCTAAATAATCTGCCGACGATTGTGGTTATTGCAATAGATGCATCGCAAACTGAGAAAAATTGTGGCATAGGAATATTCTGCTCTCAACTTGATTGGTCTTTTTTGTTATGACCTCCGGATTTTATGCGACTTTTTATAGCTTAATTTATGGCCATTATACTAGCTCTCCACAAGTTACCCAGTTTAAATACCGTAGTAGCAATCATCACTGACTCTTTATCTGTGTGTTCTTCTCTCTCTGCATCTGGTGAAACGCCTCTTCTAAACCTTTTCAGAAAACTAGTTCCCGCGCACCTTCAATGTTTCCACTTAATTTGGCTACCAAGACACAAAGGTGTGCCTTTAAACGAAAGCGCTGATTCTTTAGCAAAGGCGGCGCGTTTGATGCCAATCATTCCGGTTTTCCTACAGACAAAATACCTTACAATTGCACGATTCCGCACCTTAACATTTAATAAATGCTTATCAGACCCCGTCCTAACAGCTTCTCCAAAATATAAGCACGTATTTTTCCGTGCAAAAGTGAGATATCGTGGTCGAGAATAATGGAAGAGGCCATAACCAAACTTCCCTGCCGGTTTACCTCCCTCAACGTTTATTTGCATAGAGCATGTCAAGCGTTGTCTCTTGGGTGTATCTTCTGTAAGGAGGAGGAAACAGTCATTACTTTCTGTCCTGTCGTCGCAATAAGTCATTGAGAAGAAAATTCATAGCCCCTCCTCTTCAAAACTTGGGTATGAAAATAGTGGAATCAGTTGTTTTATCATTTGGCGCCTCTACTGTGGGCTACAGTCACAAGGATGTTTACTACGCAATAGAAGAATTTATCAGTCAGAATAAAAGATTATAGAGAAGTATTCATTCTTTGAAACATTCAAATATTATTATCCTGTAATTATGTGTTCTGAAACATATACCTAGCATATACTACTGGTACTGCGAATAAAAAAACAAATTCACCTAACACTCGGTCAATCCCCTGCATTGTGTAAGAGTCATGTGATGAGGAGAAGAAGAAGGAGGAGGCTTCGCTTTTTCAGGTTGGGTGTGAGTCACGAGTTTAGGATCTACATCTACAACTACAGCTTCGCCTTGGGTTCGGTGGCCTCTCCTTTCCTCAACATTTCGGTGCCGTGAAACCAGAGAGAAATGGCCTTCAGAGGTGAGCGAGAGCGGATCTCGTGACTTCTCGACCACATCTGCAGCCTAGAGGATTTTGTGAAGGCACTGTTAGGTCAAGCTTGTGAACGAGGTCTAACTACCACCGAGACCCGAGAGCACGACTTTGGCTGAAACAAAGATCACCAGAAGCACCTATGGACTGACGTGAGTGCAGGCATTGCCTTGAGGTTCGTGAGACAAGAGCTCTCAAGTATCCTATAGGGATCCTTCCTGACTCGCCCTTCACAATGACTCGCCTCATGACCCGGCTGGCCAGTGACTTCTCACGTTTCCAACACTAAACCAGGTTATGGAGGCCCTCTACGAAAGGCGGATTGATTGATTGATTGATATGTGGGGTTTAACCTACCGAAACCACCATATAATTGTAAGAGATGCCGTAGTGGAGGACTCCGGAAAATTGGACCACCTGGGGTTCTTTAACGTGCAACCTAAATCTGAGCACATGGGCCTGCAGCATTTCCACCTTCATCGAAAGTGCAGCCGCCGCAGCCGGGAATTGATCCGCACACCTGCGGGTCATCAGCCGAGTAGACCTTAGCCAATAGGCCAACGCGGCGGGGCTACGAAAGGTGAACTCAAGTAAGCAAGTCCGCCACCCGAGTCATCGTAGGCATCCATCGGCGTCAAATATTTGTTCGCCCATCAATCTGTGACTTGTTCAATATTCACCGAGTTTTGATTTACCTATATACGATGAGCTCAGAATAATCAACAACGAAGTATAGAGTCCAGTTGACATCAATAATTTGGAAGCTGAGATGGTGGAGGTGGAAGTTCATGAACACCGGATTATTCTAGTGAAGGTCAGAAGTGAATATAAAATTCCCAACGCTATAAATACACGGCAGCCTTGTTTGGAGACAATAAGAGAACCAAAAAAATGGAAGCAGAAAGAAAGGCATTCTTTGCTTCTGCGTCACCACCATCCAGCCGAAGCACAGATGCCAGACGATTCAGCCCCGGGACATATTCTTGAGCGTTGTCGAAGCCAAGTGATTAGCACCTTGACGGCAGTAGCGACCATCAAAAGAACCCACACATAACAAATATTACTTATAAAAATCTGGCTCATGCCTCTAAAACCGTCGTCAGCGTTTAATGCCCATGAAACTATCGAGAAGACGTCTACAACAACTGCGGTTTTTGAGGTGGAAGGCATTCTTATGATTGAAAAGAAGTAAGACTTTGTATATCCACATGTCAACCCAGAGATGTTAAGGATGCGTCCAACCAAGAGCTAGCAGACTCGCAAGTTTTCAATCCCCCCGCCCCAAGTGCGTACAAGTGCCGGACAGAAAAAAATATAGGCCACTTCTTAGTGCGAATCAAATGAAAAAAGAAGCAAAGTTTTCGAGAACAAAAAAAAAGCAAGTGCCTTGTACTGCGCTAAGCTTCTGCTCAACGAAAAAGGTGCGAAAGTGAAGATTGAAGAAAATATGTACGGTACAGCTGATTACAGCGAAGGTACGAAATGCCGAGACAGTGTAACAGTGGATAGGGCAAAAAATTAGACGAGGACGGAGGCTGCAGGATGATGCTTACAAGGTACATGGAGCCACGAATAAACAAAAGTGCAGAAAACAGTATTTCTCTTAAAGCGTCTTCAATGGGAATTTTCATACCAAGAAAATCTGCTCAGCGAGAACGCAGTTGCGTGGATGTCAACGCGCTCAATAGCACGAACTTGGCACAAGCGCAGAAAGTACCGCTGGAAGGTCGGGTGCGAGAGGCGACCCGTATATACATTACACGGTTTGACGTGGAACTATCACTAATACTTACAAACATTGTGTCAAGTTTATTAGAGACGTGGCACACACCCACGCTAATAAATGGCCAAGAAACGCGGTAGTTTTCATGAAAGAGTTTTATATTCACAGGTTAAGATTGATCTTTTTACGAAAAAGAAAAAGAAAGGCAGAACAGGTGGAACTGGACAGTAGAATAGCAAATAAACTGTAGCGTAATGCTATAAAGCGGTGCATTTGAATAGAAAATGAATTGGGACAAGTCTCTAGGTCTACTAAAACTTGATTGCAACACTTGAACTTGTTTGAACCTTTGACAAACTCTCGCAATGCATTCGCAATCTTCCCGTCACTGTGTCCAAGACACAAAGCCCCAAAAGAAATCACAATTGGCGCATTCAAATCTATTCGGAAACAGCAGCAAACGACACCGAAAGGGTCTTGTGTAAGGAAGAGTATCTATTACAGGAAATAATGTAACGCTTGGTTGAATCAAATATTCAGCATCGATAATCTTTGCCCTATATTTCATGTATCGTAAGAAACATGTTATCGTAAATCGTGTATCGCGTTACATCGAGGATTACAAACTCTTTCTATTTGACAGGGTCGAGTTCCGTCCGCCATTATTAACACAAGACGTCATGGTATTACTAAAGAAACAGATCTTCGACTCGAAAACGAGAGATGTCCATGGCACCCTCTCCGTAAACCTCATTAAATCATTCGACAGCGTCTCGCATCACTTTATATTAAAATGCATTGCCAGCCTCCCCCCCCCCCAACTCGGTAAAAGATTACAGGCCTGCGTTTGTTCTTTCCGACAAGAGCGAAAAGCTCAGCTACGATTATCGCAGCCGAGACTTACTCATTATGTCCCAACGGGACACCACAATGGGCAGTCATTTCTCCACTTTTTTTACCATAGTAATGAAGTAACTGACTGATAAACTCCGCGACATACCATGCTATATGCGTAGATGGCATCATTATCTGGTGCCCGGGAGGCTCCTTGGCGGAGTTAAAGCAGGCCCTTGAAACCGGTCTCGATAGCACAGAAGCCTGCCTAAAACACTGGACTGCGACTATCACCCTCGATATCAGAGTTGCTACTGTACCAGCAATCTCGCCAAGGCGTTCGTAATTTACCGCCCTTATATGAAATACCCATTGCGCTACACGCCAAAGACTGGCTAGGTATACCCGCGTGATCTCCACACGTATTCATGGCCTCCTAGTGGAGGCCACTGGCTGCCGTGCACGAACAACAACACACATCACAGATAAAACGAAAAACATGCTCTGATTCATTCAGCGAATCTCTGGTCGCAGACGAGTCCTTAGAGAGGCCAACCTTCTGCGCATATACCACCCAATTTTGAAAAGCCACATCAGTCACGTCACCTCTGGACACTACTGGACGAATGTGGAAAAGAATAAACTAAACATACGCATGCGCAAAAGCATTAAAGAAGTCCTTGCTGTACCTCAAAACACGAGTACTTTCAGTCTCAACCAACTACGCAAGCACAACGACATTGATGAAGTGATTGATGCCCAGACCACGGCAAAACTGATCAGTTTCTTCTCCTTCAAGGCACGCCACCGACTTCCAAGCGAGGCCGGCATGTCCCCACGTCTCTAGTTTGAACACACAAAAACCCTCCCAGGAGCTTTCCGCGCTACCTACATGGTAAGCCCATTTTCACGACATGTTCACCCACAACACAACAAAGGAAGACACCCGGCCCGCGTTCGCGCGACCCTCGACTGTAGCGCCATGAATCGCAACTCTACGGTATTTGCCAATGCGGCGCAATACGGTAACTTCTTCACCTTCGCACTCGCAGTAGTAGATGACGACGGAGCCCTACGCTCAGCCGCCACGGTTAGGTTAGCAACGAGCGCCATAGGCGCGCTGGTTGCTATAAATTTAGCGATGATCGACTCTCACAAGGCCGACCTCTCCTCCTTATTCTCATCAAACACATTCTTCTTCCTTTCTTCGACCCCCCACAAACCCATGTCATAATTGACTCGCACCGCCATCCCGGCTTACGAATCGGGCAACATCGCTCGAGAAGCACCCCGAATTTTAGAAGCGCCCAAATGCATGGCCTTGCACAACCTCTCTTTGTTCCCTGCCCTCATAGGCAAAGACGTCCACCTGCAGAAACCTAACCTCAGTGAAATGGCTCATGATTGAGCGCGGGAACTGACTCACCGCGACAATCAATCAGCAACCGAAGAGCTCGGCCCAGACATTCTACTTAATGGCTGTTTACTCACCTTTCACCAAATTACCTCCCACAACCGAAACATCAGAATCCGATATTTTTTACCGCACGCAAAGCTCGAACGGGCACAAGAGGTTGTCTTTCGCAAGCTACGAACGAAATCGCACACATCATGGGACCGACTTAGCCGTTACAGCTCATAAACCAACTAAAGGCAGTCGAGAGTGCCCAAGAACTGCCGGAATGGCACGACGTTCCCTTCCCGATTCAAGCGTCACCTACAATAGTGGCTACTAGGATGTGCCTCGTGAACAAGTTGGGGACTTAAACTTTTAGGATTGTTTATTAAAGTTCATGGCTGACTGACTCTTCTACTCTAAAAAAATAACAACAAGGGGAAGCTGCCAGACCACCTCTGTGTATATAAAAATTTGGCTGCAGAATTTGACAACAACACGGTCTTGCGATTACGACTTTCCTTCCTCAAGTTTCCCATCTTTTGCTATGCTAATGATACATGAAGTGCATGAATTCAAATGAACTCGTCAGTGAAGGTGCAGAAGATTTCTCTAACAACTGCTTCATTTTAATAAAGCGCCTATAGAGAATTTGAATGCCGTTAATACCTCAATTACAGGCCAATTTTAAGATGACTGCCAGCACATCTGTCATTTCATTCATAAATAGGCCCTTACCTCCTGAAACCCAGACCAATATGACAAAATTGAGGTGCGGGGGAACTATTGCGTTAAAAGCACTCTGAGAATGCGAGTTCTCATTTGCAGTAAGAGAGACGCGTAAGATCGAATCGTGCACAATATCTCGAAGGCGAAGAGAAAAGGACGAATCTAGGGTAAGAGAAAAAACAGTATTTTCACATTTTTCTTCAGTTTGTGACGCATCAGACAATCTAACTGCTTGTATTGACAACTGCAGACAATCTCCTAATATTATTTCTAAAAAAACTGAGCGGCATAGGTTTTGAATTTTTCGAAAAGGTATCTTCAAACTATATTTTTACAATATCGTTAGTGGTAATGATTCGAGAAACAGCGTTATTTGTACGTCTAATGCATCCAGAAGGGGCTGTATAACGAAAATCAAGGCGTACGAAATCGCGGCCAGTATTATGTATAAAAACACGTAGGAGCGGCAAGAAAACTTGTTTCTAAGCGCCTTACCGGTGATTCATACAGCCTGAAATTTGACTGTGTAGCTAATAATTCGAAACGGATAGCAAATGAGGGAAGCCTAGCTTCCAGATACAAGACCTTGATTGCTACAAACTTGGGGAGAACTGAGCAAAGTTGCAAGGCTTGTCTCCCGTTGACTACCAAAGGAAGTATCTTATAATCAGGTGCCGAAGAGTATAACACGCACACAAATAAAAACACGGGTCGAATATACACAAAATACACTTAGATAAGAGTATTTCACCGCATACCTAACCGAATATCACAAATTTTGCCTATAAATCTCGCCACACAACCTCACTTTGCAGCAATATACTCAATTTTTGTCTTCCAAGACATTGATTTGTCATATATCACCCCAAGACATTTCACATTCAACACATGAGGGATAGGATCCAGATAAGAGAGCGAGATGTGAATTGGGTCTCTGAGGGTAAATGTTATAACAGAACATTTCTTGACATTTAAATACAGATGTAAACCATCAAGCCACATTTCCACGGCTGATAGGTGTGACTGTATATTTGGAATAGCTTATGAATGTCATCTGCTAATGAAAAAAATGCTAATGTCGTCCGCATACACATATTTGTGTACGCTTTGATGCCGTGGAATACAGCTGATCAACTCACGTGAGCGTTCCGTTTTCTTTGACGTCAGGCGTCACTGTGGAATTCGGAGGTTAATAATAGCAGTGTAGAAGACGAGGAGTGATATTATAATCATATATTATGATAATATCATATATCTCTATAGGGCGAATAAATCGTTCAGAATAAGAAAAATTCGATGGTGAGCTTCGCCATGTGGACGGTGGCTTGTCCATTTCTAAACAAATGTAACCTAGAGATACCTACATCATTGTAGAAAAAAGAAGCGAGGAAGGCTTTCATAAAACCATAATAAAAATTGGCCCGAATCTACATGTTACACTGAAAACGTCGTCTAAAGGCCATAGTCTTGCGTTTGGAGATAGTGAACAAAACGTTTATTTGATGTTCTGAGCAAAAAAAAATGGTGAATGGTATTCTGAGGGTGCTGCGCTAGAGTTCCTCGGGCATGTAATGGAGGCGAACAAGCGCATCTAGGAAGGATGGATGGATGGATATGGCTGTACCCTTTAGTATCCGGCACGTTAGGCACGAGCGCCATCTGGCAGTTATCTTTGAAAACGAAGGCATGCGCAACCGCGGAGAAAGATGCGCGCCCGTCTCGCAGGTGATAAGGTGTACGATGCAAAGTGACGGGCAGGTGTCACCACCGTGCTGTCGTAGCAAAGCGTTGGAAACATCTTCTTGAGCATCTCGTTGCACTGTCAGCGCAGCGCGTTGAACGCTACAGTCCTTAGAGTTACTTGTGTGTACCTCTTCCAGTAAAAAGGCAGGCATGCAAAACACAGGCATGTTGTTACGGCGCCCCAGATATGTGCAATATTTGCTTTTTTAATTGAAAATCGCAGAACAATGAACGCTAAACCTTGAGCAATATTGGTGGGTGCTGCGGATGAGTTGGCCACTTAGTGCCATTTGAGGTTTCGTTAGGGCGTACAAACAGACATATGTACAGACAGACCAAACTTTTCTGTCAAAGGTCCTCAAGAAAGACTATCGCCTTTATTAATTAATGTAAATGAAGGCCTCTAAACCACCATATGATTATGAGAGACGCCGCAGTGGAGGACTTCGGAAATTCGAAATACCTGCGGATTTTCAACGTGCACCTTAATTTAAGTACTTGGGTCTCGAACATTTTCGCCTCCATGGTTGACGAAACCATAATGAGTACAACCGTAGAAAGCAGCTCAATGTAGAAAAAGGGTGTGCATCAAATAGAAAATAGCCAAGATAGAAATAGAAACCTCTAATGACACCAATGAAGCAAGTTCAGGCTACGAAGAAGAAAGACAAAATAAAAGAAATGGTCCTATTTCGAACATGGGCACTATTTTTTCAAAAAAGAAACGTTCTTTAGAATTTACAGCTATGACAGTAGTTTGAGTTTCGGCAATTAACAACGCTACATTTGGCCAAAAGCATTTTGCATTGAAATATAGTAAAATAGTTTGTTTGTATTTTTATCTACAGCTGCTCGGTGATGACAAACAAGTGTTTCATTTTTCATCGCCGCATGGAGCACAACATACATTGTGATTCACTGACTGCGCCTAACTGTTGCTTGACATTTCATGAACGCTGCCGGCTGGATGCGTCTGTTGAGCGCAAATGTTGTTCTTTCTTCCTCTAATGTTATCAAGTAACTCCCAATTGAAATACGCCTATACAGTTGCTTTGTCTGTCTAACAGTTGTTTGTCCCCACTCGTACTGTGTATGCTCATTCCGTGCGTGCTTTCTGTTTGAAGGCTACGCTGCAAACTTTAAACTGCTTGCTAATATTGTCCTGACATTGCAATGTCTTGCTGTACCATTCATTCCTTCGCCCTTGCGGCGATACAATCCACCGCGAGCGCTCAACTACCTCTGCGAAAACACGTTTCACTTTCGTGTTATTCTGACTCCTAAATTGAAAGATCCGCCTTTTTAGGTCCTTCCAATGAGAAGGAGTAGCTAGAGGCAACCTATAAAATTTTTCATGTTAACCAGAGTTACACACTTAATTTTTATGCTTTTTTTACTTTTTAGTCACATGTTTGTATTTCAAGGCCTTTCTCTTTCGAGTGCTCAATTCGCAGCGCTTGCCTGTGTTCAAGTTTCAAGACAAGCTGTTTCGCTCAACATGTAAAATGAAGCTCACTTCAAGGCGTTGATAAGTAGATAGGAAGTGAACTTCTCACATTCCTTCGAACAATATATCGCCTGACTGTAATTAAAAATACATGGCACACCTTTTGCACAAGAAAACTTGTTATGCGAACTTATTTTAGGTACCATAGAACAATAACCAGGGTAAAACAAGAGCTGAGTAGTTGAAAACCACATTTCCACATTTTGTTTTACATGGGACTGTAAGCCTAGTTTTGTATAATCAAATGTACGACGAACGCTCATCTGTCAAAGGAAAATTATATAAAGATATATACACACGCCAAAGCAAAAGAAAAGACCAATCCCACGTACAGTGGGGATCGATGATATGCAAAGCACGAATTACAAATTTTGATATGCCACATTAAAATAAACAACTTTAAGAGGTGGAGGTAAATGATGTTGTACATAAATTCCATGTGATGATTATCATTTTTGGATGTGTCGTTTACCTTCGTCATCTACTTACGTCACGTGACACCAAACTTAGTATATGTGGAGCTAGCGAAACAGCTGCGAGCACAATATGAGAGTGGTAGGTGTTCATGTTCTTACATGACACGCGTGTCAGAACTATCATGTTTGCACCAGTGATACATTTCGTCATTGATTGACGTCACCTAACACAAAACTTGGTACACGTGGAGCTAGCAAAACGGCCGCGAGCGCATCATGAAGGGCCCAATGTACTCCAATGTAGCCATCACGCCGCGCCTGCTGGGCACAGCGACGCTACGTAAGCAAAACGCGAACACTCTATAGTCTAACGCCAGGTGCGACCAGCGACCGTCCACGCGACCAGCAACCATCCACGCGGCCCGACAGCAACCGGCGCGAAATGCGACATGCTGCATTTCGCACCCGTGCGTTACCAAGACAACACCGCGTCTCCCTCTTTTCGTGACGGAGGGACGCCAGATGCGGTGAAACGCGCATGTGTCAAAGCAATGCAGCGTGGCACACACCTGCGAGTACATGGCAGGACCGGCGGCTGGCGTGGCAACGCCAGCGTGATGTGACGAAATGAACGCCGGCGAGCACGCGCACCGCGACACGTCGAAATGTATTGCGCCTTGACTGTGGCATGCAGTCATGTTCTCACATGACACGCATCTCATGATTAGCATGTTTGCACCAGTCACATACCTTCGTCATCCATTGGCGTCACGTACTACTCAATTTGGCATACTTGAAGGCAGCGAAACGGCCATGAGCGTATGATCAGTGTGGCATGTAGTCATGTTGTTACATGACACGCATGTCAGTGATTATCATGTTTGGATGTCTCAGTTACCTATCTCGTCCGTTCGCGTCGCGTAATACCAAGTTTGGAACATGTGAAGCTAGCTAAACGCCCAGCGAGCACATCATTGTTGTTACATGACATCCATATCATGATTTCCATGTTAGGGTCTGTCACTTGTGTTCGCCATGCAATCATGTCATACCATACCAGTTTTTCAACATGCCATGTGAAAGAAACCACTGAAAGAGCTGCGGAACCATGAAATGTAAATCATGGCATTCATGACATCCGCTTCATGATTTTCATATTATGACTAATCAAATGCGTTCTTCATACAGTCATGTTATGCCATAAACAGTTGGGTATAGATACCATTATCGAAACGGCCGAGAGACCTAAAAGTCGTAGGTGGTTTGATAGATAGATGGAAGATACGCGCAAAGTCACCGATGTTCGCTCAGAAATACTTTGTACTTTGTATTTAATAGATAGCTAGATAGATAGATAGAGAGATAGATAGATAGATAGATAGATAGATAGATAGATAGATAGATAGATAGATAGATACGCTGAAAGTCACTGAACTTCGCTAAGAAATGCTTCGCATTTATTAAAGAATGAACAAAGCATCAACGTTTTTGGCCGCGTACAGGCGCCTTGATCTGAACGAAGCTGAAAGCATGCACCTATTTATGCGTCAGGTGAAGAAGAACGTGGATATATATTTCTTACGCGACGCTGTGAAACATCAATTCGTCATTAGTATTCATTTCTGTATCAGGCCTGAGTTTACTACGGCTGACATCTTGTATACTGGCTCCAGATTTTAAATACTGGGCTGTTTGAACTATTACTAAACCTCAGGGCAGCGGATGTAAAGCCAGTTTCTGAGTGCCTTTAGTTTCAATTCTTGTAGGGCTCTCGTCTTCATCTCCAAGAATAGAATGCGATAGCTTAATCATGACTTGTGTGTTTCTCTATTGCTACAATAGCTTGAGTTCGTGATGCATACCTCAACGAACGCCTCCTTTATTTCTTTCAATGACAGTGCAAGCGTGCGTCCCTAAATGAGAGCCATCGGCCCACCTTTAATGACGGAAGGCTTGTGATGCATCGCCGCATGTAGAAAAAGGCTGCTTGCGTCACACATGCATCGGAGCACGTTCTCACGGTGATGTGGCGATGAACTCCGTCCATACTATACGTCTGTCCAAAACCATACGTCTGTCGGATTTCTTCCTTTGTACTCTTTCTTTTTGACTCGAAGCAATGCCGCCTCTGGCTCACAGTGCTCTTAAAGTGAGCGCATGCAGCAGCGTAGTGGTGACGCTCCTCCAACGAATGCCCGTACAGCACCATGAACGTTGGTTCGCTATCTCAAAACACTGTATTTCTTGCGGAGCCAGCATGACCGCCAACAATGTGAGCACTAGATATGCAACGCGTCGCCCCACGAGTATGTAACCAAGTGAACGAAAATTGCTTCATGTGTTTCTCATCGTGAGGCACAACTTGATGGGTTTTTTCTCCATGACCGAAAAGCCTACGAGTAGGCTTGGCGATAGGTAAGAGTGGCAAACGGCTAGAATAACGTGTGGTCAAAGCTGGATTGGGCGCAGCTGGGTGGCGTTGAAAAAATAGAGGAGGCGCTGTCTTGATCATGCCGATCGGAAACGATCGACTGTGCGCCATACACTGGCAATTTGAAACTACCCTATACAATGCCTGCTACACGTACAATGGTAACGTGCCGAATACGCAATCAGTATTAATTTTGCTGAAAAGTGAAGGACCCACCACGCGTCAGCATGGCAACACACGGACCTACGCAGCTGTCCAGAAGTCGACGACTGTGCTGCTCAAAGTAGGTACTTGTGACCGTTTCTAAAAGACCAGTTTTTTAGACACCCACTCGTGTAGCAATGACCATGCTTTGACACCTGACGCAAATATACCCTTCTGCAACACAATATTACACGACTTAGGAGACTCCTTTGACATTTACATTTGGCTCTCTTTTGAAGACTTTTCAAGGATGAATATAAACGATTGGTTAAACAACTGCTAGCCACGCAGCCGTCACGGCTTTCGTTCTCAGATGAATAAGAAGTTTTCTTTATTTTATTTGCACCATTTCAAAATTTTCTTCGCACTACGAAATCAGGGCGCCGTCAAAACCTATATGAACGTATTGCCATAATTCAGAGGTGGATACCTAGACACCATAGTCCTACATAAAGCAAGCGACTACAATCCCAATGAAAAATAATGCAAGGCAAAAAAACATGGTCTCTTTCATGCTATTCATTGCGTGTTCACAGCAATTTTTCAAGGCCCTAAAGTGCGAAGAGTTAGGTTGTGGGCCACTGTGGGCGCAGGTTAAACAGATGAAGGACAAAGGACGCTCTAGGACAACTAGAGACTTTTATATACACGAAGACGGGAAGGTAATACACATTACATAAACTCACACATGTACACGCGTTCACGGTCTTACGCGGAAGGGCAGTTAAAGTTCCAGGTCGTCCACTAACGTGGTACACTTGGAGCGTGAACGTTGCGATTGACCTGGAGCTCTCTCGTCGTCAGGAGGCAGGTGCACTTCGTGCTTGCTGAGTCCATACCGAGGCGGGGCCCGGCCTAGAAGATATTCGCCAGGGGCATCCCGGTACGGTAGTCAACGCCTGGGCTTGCCTGTTCTCACACCGAGAACAGCATACCCACGTCTGCCATGAACAGACCTGGGACAGCGTCACGCTCCGAAGCCAGAACAGCAACTGGCCGTGAAGAACGTTGCTTCAGACCAACCCGCGGGTGAGGTGGGGCGATGCCCAGTCCAGAACGTACCCGAAGGACTTCAGCGCCTAGACGAGGCCCGGACATGGAGGGTCAGAACGAGCTGTCCCCGTGGCTC
Organism: Rhipicephalus microplus; assembly: GCF_013339725.1. Classification (NCBI taxonomy): domain Eukaryota; kingdom Metazoa; phylum Arthropoda; class Arachnida; order Ixodida; family Ixodidae; genus Rhipicephalus; species Rhipicephalus microplus. Next base: position 61,324,534 of record NC_051174.1, read on the forward strand.
AGGAGCTTTTTTTTTTTCACGAGGTCCACGCGAGAGCACGCGCATAGGCGAGCTTCATCGTCTCACCGCTATCACCATCATGGTCGTTCCCGCGCACCTCAAATGCTAAATCGGCCCCGCACACCAGTCACAGTTAAATAGGCCATGCACGCCCATCTTCTACGTCAAAGCACGAAGCATACTTTCAAGGGCAATGTTTTTACCACATAGGTATACCACCCAATGGAGAGTATCTCAGTCACTGGCAATACGCTGATAATACTGATAATACTAATAATTCTAATATACTAATATAATACTAATATAATAATACTAATATACTCATAATAACAATAATTATCTATCCGGAAATACTTGGCTTGAGTCAAGTGTCGTAAGATGAATAAACGTGTTTTTGTAAGTGTAATAGTTCCATGTGCTGTTGCCGACACGCTCCTGTAATGAGGAAGCAAAAACACACAACAAAATGTGGCGCCGTCCTTGAGAAATAAAACTGAAAACAGGACAGTTTTTTACTTTCCCAACATTCCATAAATGATAAAGGCAGCAAACTTTAGGCTCTTTGAAGGAGCTGCTCTATTTGTATTTTTATGCTGGAGGCGTTGTACCCACTCTAAGACCCATACTCAATAACCAACCTCAGCCTTACCTCACGTTTTCGTCAACTTCCTGTACTCTCGACATGCATTTTAAAGAGGCAAAGAAGGTAATCTGGCGAAGGATAACGGCAAGACTGGTTCATAAATGCTGGCCTGTTTAGTTGAACTAGCGCAGCAAATGTAGAAAAACCAATAAGAAAATCTCGAAGAAAGGATGAGGTTGGAGTGTGAATAGGGGCCTCATTACACCTAAATTTATTTCAGGTACCTTTGCCCTAAATGATGAGAAAAAGAGTAAACAAGAAAACGTAAGAATTTAACTAGACTGCGTACAGTTCACTACAGTACGCATGGGAAAGGAAATAGGGAGTAAAAGAGAGTAAAAGAGTTAGAGAAAGTCGGACACGTTGCTCACCACACACAGTGGTGGTATTCAATAAAATATTCAACACCTCTAGGAATGTATACCCCCTAGTTACGCTGGTTCGTTTCTCCATTTATCAGATGTTCACCTTTGCTGAGCTTCTTTTGACAGCACCGAGATAAGTTTCAGTTTGAGCTGCAGGAAATGTAAATATTATATGCGTCCAACAACGGCAGCGTGAAACATTTTAAAACCATGGGGTTTAGGCACACCGGCAAATTAGTTCTGCACCGTGTCGTATGCGCACAACTGGGACTGATCCGGCGGCATGAGAGGTCAACCAGTGGTGCGCTGTTTTCTGTTGAAGCTTTGTTTGTTCTCTTCTTGTTCACAAGATGGACCCTGATGAAATGTCCATCTTAAGGCTTCAGGCAACTTTGTATCATAAATAAGTGCTTGATTTCAAATATTCTGACCAAAAAATAAAGTGTAAGGCAATCCAACAGAAATATGCATAGGTCGGTCAACTCCCTCATGAGTCATTGAATTACAATCAACAAAACTGTGAAGTACAGCCCGTATATCTGAGGGAATCCGTGTAAGAGTATGTTGGCGTGGGTTCTGAGTTTGGTTGATGATCACCGACACACACACACACACGCACACACACACACACACACACACACACACACACACGCGCGCGCACACACACACACACACACACACACACATAATAAGCAATACTGTTAGATCTTATATATATATATATGAGATTTAACAGTATTTCTTATTATGTATATATATTTATATATATATAAGTAGAGCGAGAGAGAGAAAGAGAGAGAGAGAGAGAATGCTTTTTCTTCCAACACCTCAAGGGTTATATAATGCAGAATAAAGCAAGGCACCCATCGTTTTAGCAGACGAACCCCACATCGAGCCTGCAGTGCGTTACTACAGTAAAAATGGCACAGTATTGACTGACAAACAAATATTCATTAACTAAATTTCTCAGTTTTTTTTTCTTCACGCTGGTGTTGAAGGCAGCTGTAGTGCCTGTCAGCATATGGCGCACACTTTTTATAGAAATCACAAAAAATGCACGTAGTTGCAGAATATTGACGTCGAGTATCAGAAATGAGATTTACACTTATTCTGTCCCACTTGTAAACAAAATCACGACGTTTCAAGAGTTTCGTTTTGCTGACAATATGTACCTGGCAACTTAGCAGAGGAAAATTTGAATAATGCTATAGGACATCTCAACGTAAACCTCCGTAGTACGGCAAGCGTACTTTTGTAGCTCAAAACAAAAATGGGTATTATGGATAGAGTTTCTTACATATCTAGTAGAGGGAACTCCGGCGCGAGTGTCTATGGGAGACGCAAGGCATGGCGCTTCAGCGAGGATAGGAATAATGGGTAGTACATGGATTTGCCTAATCTTTGCACTTGTGGCTCCGTGTGAGTTCGTGGGGCTTGGAGCTGTTCTGTCACGAAACTAAAATCGGTGAATCTTCAGTGGTCGCGCTTCACCACCTTAATAATTTAGGCTTATTATTTTAAATCAGGTCACATATCTTAAAAGGGTTCGTTTTTTTCTTGAAAACGAAATCGAAACACAGCCTTGAACAAAACCACAAGTGTGATTCGCCGCCGGAAAATACGAAGACTAGGCAAATCTATGTACTACCCATCATTCTCATAATTATTTAACCTTCGCAGTATCATGGTCGTCTTTAGGTTAGGAATCTTGATAGTGTTATGTGTAGGGTAAGGGGAAAGACTAATGTCTCGAACTCACACTGCCCGGCGCAATGTTACGGTGCCAGTTCTGGGGACTCTCCCGCACGCGGTAGGATAAATGAGAAGGTGTGAACACTGGCACGTGGATGACCATTTGAACTTTCAAGTTTCAACTTTATTTCAGACAAAGACAAATAATTTGTACAATTGTCCTGTCTAGAAAGTGTGACAAAAAGGCACGAGTGTCTGACTGATTGGCACATCCCTTTCTAGACACACATAACTAAAACATCAGTGATAGTTAGAAAATCAAAAATACACACAAAAGATTACATATAGTATACATCGTTAGGCAAAACAAGATCCTATAGAGACAAGATCCTATAGATATATACATCGTTCTATATAAGCATAAAGAGAAAAATTTTTAAGTGTCTGTGCATTATAGACTGCAGCAAGCTAAAAAACTGAATTATTCTTGTATTGAAATGAGGTATGAAGTTAACTTTTTTTGAAGCATTTCATGTACATCATTTTCTTATACCATGTCTATTACGGTAGGATCATGATTTAGGAAATGAGCTATAGCGTAAGACTTTATTTGCATGCCATAGTTCGTTCTTATGAAACCTTTATCATATACAGTTTTTCAAGTTTTGCAAGTGTGTCCCTTCCCCAGGAATGGTCGATAAAAGCTGTCTTTTAGCCACTTTATTTTGTGGAATATTGATATACCCAGCTTCTTTTTTAGTATGTGTTGCATTGCTAATAGGGTATTTGGTTTAAAAAGTGGAGTGGAGTTAGTTGGATATGACACGTTTTCAATAACTCACAAAATAATTTTTGTAGAATATGCAGTATTCTAAGATTACTTTTTGTTGTTTTCCCCACACAAGAAGGCAGTATTGTAAATTGGAATAAGTTAGTGCGTAATATAGCTGAACTTTTAACCACCGGGGCAAAAGTTGTTTTGCTCTACTTTTAATACCCATTGAACGCGAGATGCGTCTTGTGAGGTTATCTACATGAGGAGACCAGCTGAGGTTTTCTTCGAAAAGAATACTGAGATATTTATGTATTCTTACACGCTCAATGTTCTCGCCACGAAATTTCAATTGTATGTCCGATAGTCCTATTTCTGAAGCGAAAAATTATATATTATGTTTTTCGTATTGTTTAAAATTGATTTACAATTAGCCACTCAGCCAAATTGTTAAGCCATTTACTAGGCGGCAGTTAAAGTATTTGTAGATGATCTCCTAAAAAATACATTCGTGTCGTCGTCGTAAAGAATTATATCTGACGTCAACGCAATATTCACCATATCATATATATATAATAAGAAAAGAAGCGGTCCAAGGATGGAACCCTGAAGAACAACGTATTTAATTTCCCGCAGAACTCATTTTGAATGATTGGTGTCTGTGTGATGGTAGCAGTTTGTCAAGTATCTACGTATAAGGTCGTGAGCGGGTCCCCGAACGCCATATTCGCTAATCGCTTTAATGAGATATCGTGCTTAATAAAGTCAAATGCCTTTTTTAAATAAAAAGTATGCCTTGAGTATACCTTTGTCTTCAAAATTTTGAATTATTTTTCTTTGATACTTGAAAGAGCCACTTCACTTGACTTCCTTTTCTGAAAGCCGTTTTGATTGCCTATAAGCAAATCACTTTTAGTGCAGAACTTTATAATTCTTACATTGATAATCTATTCAAAAACTTTTGAAAATAGGGGTAATAGCGAGATTGGCCTGTTGTTGTTCATGTCATTTCGGTCGCCTCCCTTACACATAACTGTTACTCTAGTGATTTTTTGTTTCAGGGAACACGCCTGTAGCGAAAATGAGGTCAAATATGTGTAATGGAGGATCTCTGATACTGTCGAGAACTGCTTTTACGGCCTCGGCTTTTATCTCGTGTTCGCCACATGGAGATGCATTTTTTAACTTAAGTATTTGGGATTTAATTTCATATTCTGTGGTTCGTTACATAGAACAGTCTTCAAAGAGTTATGCGCAATATCTGACCTGTAGTTATGCCTGGCATAACTATCACGTACTGATGCTACACAATTCAAAAAAGTGTTCAATAAGCCTATTAATCAAAGGTGTACCGGTATAAGTTGTATTTTTGTCAACAATTTTAGACACGCTGATTTCTGCTTCTTGCGGCAGAAGGTTTTTAATGTTTGCCACACACATTCGGGGTATGTTTTCAAACTTTTCATCGTAATAACAGTTTCTTACTTTTTTGATCCAACGGCCTAGTTTGCTTTTAATGTTTTTATAATCAGTTGGGAGATGAGGTTGTCAAGTTTTAATGAATTGACTAAAAAGTCTGTCTTGTTCCTTCATTCTCTTTAGAAGCAACGTAGCAACCCAAGGTTTCATACATTTCTTGTTTTGTTTAGAAGTTGTTACGAGAAATGCTTCATCATAAAGTTTTTTAATGTGATTGGCAAAATAATTGTAAGCAATGAGAGTATTCGTTAATTGATGCAGATGAGGCCATGAGAATTCACTAATAAACGTCTGAAAAGCAGCACTCTTGCTTTTGTTAATCTTTCTAAGTTTAAAAGCTTTATTGGCATGCACTCTATGTGTTTTTGAGTGAGGGTTGAAAAAGACGAAATTGGCATGTGATCACTTACATCAGATAGCAGAACACCAGGTTCTATGACATTAGTTTGTGGGATAAAGCATAAATCAATGAGAGTTTCGAAGACATCTCTTGCTGTTGTCGGTACATTATTTACATTTCCAAGGCCATAGCAGAAAAATAAATTAAGAAGAACTTGTTTGTTTTGTTCTAGAGACAGCACATTGATGTTGAAAATTACCCGTAATAACAATAGCTAGACCGAGGTTGGAACAAAATTCAGCAAACGTTCTAAAATGTTATAAAAGGCATCTATGGCAACAGAGGGCGGCCTGTAAACTAGCAGAATTACAGTTTAATGGCACTTCATCATGAGGGATTCGTAGTTTCGGTTTACGACTGAAACTCTGTGACAGTTTCGAGATGTAAGTCATTTTTATATAAAAGGCTACACCACCTCCTCGCTTTTCTTTTCGGGATACGGTTGTACATCTGTAACCTGAGAATTGTACTTCATATTTAATGGTGAACCATGTTTCTCAAAAGGCTAAAATGTTAAAGTTGTATTCTAAATCATCAACAAGCATGCAAATGCATTCTTTCTTACTTTTTAGGCTTTGCGCACTTAAATGCAGAATAGGCAAATCGTTTATAGAGCACGATACAGTGGAAGCCATAAAAGCATCCTTATCATTAAATTTATTGAACCTTGCCATTCTTATACGTCACGTGCAATCAGAAGCAGCATGCATGAGAGCCCTATTTTATCTTTTCGAGGTCATCAATCGTAATATTCCGGATTCCACGATCGAGTGGGCTACGGTGAATAAATAGTTTAACAATCTTATGCCACACAAACTGATATTTTTGTCCGACTGCCCTGGTTTTCATCTTCCAGAAAAGCTGTTTGTTTTGTGCTGTTAGGTTTTCATTGAGAAGTATCTTGGATTTAGTTTCTCTCAGTTCTATTTTCTTTTCTAGCCAGCTGTCCTTAATGTTTATAGAAAAGAACCGGACGAAAGTGATCGAAACTGTGTCTGTTTCGCTTGCATTACCGGTTTTGCTCTTGGATGGAAGTCGTTGAACGGCTTCCACATCGTGGTCAGAAAGAGGCGGAACGTCAAGGTCATCAGCTAGCCTATTAAGTTTGTGCAGCAATAGGCTAGTTTACGTCTAGGTCGTCAGCTAACCTATTAAGTTTGTCCATCATGCGCAAAGCGCAATACTACGAACGCACGTGAAAAGAAGGCACGATAGTGCCACGTTTCACTGTGATTCGCAGTGAAAATACCAAAAAAGACGCACAGATTCTGTTTGTGTCAAACCACATTGAGAGTGTCAAAAAAGACGTGGCACAGTGAGTGGAATGGTTCCAGGGTATACTGCCTAACACACACCAAAAATTGAAAAAGAGCACCTAATTTTTCTATGAAGCAAAAATTGGACAAGCAAGGCAAGTATATTTTGAGAGAGGGGGAGTTGCCATGCTCGTGAAGTTTTTTGCGATGAGAAATATTTACCACTTAGCTCCTATTGACAGATAAAAAATCTGGTAAGAAAAATCTTCGATGTGCGGACGCAAAGGTTCACTCTCACCCAACACACAAATATAAAGGGTGCCCTAGCAATCTTCCACCAGAGTTGGATAATATTCGTAAGCATGCAATGACGACGCCATCAAATGCATGTTGCTAACTGTTGCCTGAAGTGAGATTATAGCTTAACTAGGCCACTTTTATTGGCTCAATTTTCAATCAATGAAAATGGGCCAGAAATTCGATTCAGAGAGTTCATCGGTTTGCAAAACGTCCGAATAAACAGTTTCGATCTCTAAGTCAGTTATATTTTAGTGTTTCTTTCAAACTACAAACGGGCCACAATAAATAAAATGACCTCATCTCCTTGAAGGAATGGTGAGGGAATGCGAATGCATTGCGTTGAGTACACAGTGGCGTCTGGAACTCCAGAACCAAGTGTTAGAAGAAAAAATTGGCAGAATATCTACGGAGTGAATGATGGAGAGTGGGGCGAAGCACTCGTCCGTCCAATCGTTCTTGCTTCCGTTCGTCCATGCGTCCGTCTGTGTGACCGTCCATGCGTCCATCCGCCCGTCCGTGCGTGCGTCTGTTCGTGCTTCCGTCCCTGCATTCGTCCATGCATCAGCTCCTGCATCCGTTCATGCGTCCATGCATGCATCTCTCTGTGTGTCCATTTGTCTATCTATTGAACACTCTAAGTACCACCATCTCACACCTTTTCATCATATATTCCCCATCTAGAAGCACCACCACCCAGCGTGCATTCCAAGGACTAAACGAGAGGTGGCACGCACACTTTCTTACGGCTTGCGCTTCGGGTCTACTTCCCCCCTTTAACCACCTCGAGTTCAAGGTATATACTAGTTCACTGTATTCATGGCACTGCGGCCCAACGCTCGCTAAACTTTTCTAAAACCAAGGAGGTTACACCCAGCCAGCATAACGTAGCAACCTTTTCCTGTCAGATAGTGCCCAATGTACATGCCAATGGCTGCTAATGGAAAATGAGAGACAGAAGAATTCGGCTTTTACTTTTTTACGGCTTGCGCTTCGTATTTACTTCCAACCTTTAACCACCTCGAGTTCATAGTACATACTAGTTCATTGTATTCATGGCACTGCAGCTGAACGCTCACTAAACCTTTCTAAAACTAAGGAGGTTACACCCAGCGAGTATAACGTAGCAACCCTTTCTTGTCAGATGGTGCTCAATGTGCATGCCAACGGCTGCTAATGGGGATCGCAGCGTGCGCGTGAACTAAAAGCCGAGTGCACTTGTCTCTCATTCATCATTAGCAGTCATTAGCATGTACATTGAGCACTGTTTGTTATTGTTCAGCAACGCACTGGAAAAATCTCTCACCGGCACCACCTTGGATGTCAAAAGTCTATACTTGTTACACACTACTACAACGGTTACGAGGGACGAACGGGTGTCGCTATAACGAGTTTCGCCCTTAATAACGATGTCTTTTTAGGGGCGAAGCTCCTTAGGGCGTGGGCTGTGCGTCCCCTGTAGCCTGTATGTAGCCACCTCTAGTTTAGTTCTTGCAGTGTTCACTAGATGGCGGTACTGTCCCCTGTATGTAGCCACCTCTAGTTTAGTTCTTGCAGTGTTCACTAGATGGCGGCACCGTCTCCTGTATGTAGCCACCTCTCGTTTAGTTCTTGTAGTGTTTACTAGATGGTGGTACTTGTAGCGGATGATGAAAAGATGCAAGATGTTATAAACTAGAAAGCGGTACTTGTAGTTGATGAAAGACGCGAGATCTTATAAAATAGGAATGATGTCACATATGGCGCGTGTCATTGGTTGAGGGCAATCGTTCGATTTAGTGCGGCGACGTACGCTAGGGGGAGCGATGTAATAAAATCAAGTGGGCAAAATGTACAGAGGATTCATGGTTTACAAGGTTTACCTCCGGAGCTTCGCCCACTCATCATCATTCACTTCGTGGATATGGCGGAATTTTTTTTTCTTACACCATGCTGCAAATAGCGTCGTTCCCTACACGTGGCATTTCTCTGTAGTGAGACAGGCGGTGTGTGTATTAATAGATGCCGAAATGATGTGTCTATATAGCTCGCCGTTCATGTGCTGCATAATAAAGTACGCTGCTTTGGCCTAACTGCTAGTGCCACGGACTGCGGAGCGAGAGGCCACATGTTTGATTCCATGAGATGGCGAATATTTTTTCCGATATTCTATGGAGCTAACATATATATATATATATATATATATATATATATATATATATACATATCACCCGGCTGCGGCGGCTGCATTTCCGATGGAGGCGGAAATGTCGTAGGCCCGTGTGCTCAAATTTGGGTGCACGTTAAAGAACCCCAGGTGGGCAAAATTTCCGGAACCCTCCACTACGGCGTCACTCATAATCATATGGTGGTTTTGGGACGTTAAACCCCACAAATCAATCAAATATACACATATGAGATCTATCAGACAGCAATGCGCAGGAATGTAAAGGGGAAGGTATTAGAACAAATGGAATGTCAATAAGATGAAAGGAAGGTGGGTGAAATAATAACCAGCCGTGAGCAGGAATCGAACCTACGACCTTCAGATAACACCTTCGCTGCTCTAACCACTGAGCTATCACAGCGGTTGAGCTATCACAGGCTGTGATAGCTCAGTGGTTAGAGCATTGAACGCGTTATTCGAAGGTGGTGGGTTCGATTCCTGCTCGCGGCTGATAATTTTTTCACCAACCTTTCTTGTTATTATTGACATTCCATTTGATCTAATAACTTCCCCTATACATCCTTTGGCATTACTGTCTGTTAGACCTCATTATTATTGGGTCAAAACACGGAGAAACGAGCCCTTAAGTATACGCTTCTTTCCCTTATATATATATATATATATATATATATATATATATGTATATATATATATATATATATAGAGAGAGAGAGAGAGAGCATGACGACGACAGTGATAAGAAAAGCAGCCGAGAATCTTCCTGTATTTTTATGCCTATAATTGGTGATGCTGTATTGTTTGAGTGTCTGGTCGTTGCGGCTCAGTTTGGCACATCAAAACTTTGAATGTGAACTAAAGCTACAAGAATTGAATAAATTCGAATAAACTGTTCGCGTGCATGTTTTCAGTGCGAGCTGATCAGGTTCTTCGGATTTTCCTGCGAGACATTAAAGGCCACTATAGACGACGGCTACATCATAGAAGTCTATAGTATTGGTTTCTTGGCTCAGGACAATGGTACTTCATCAACAGAGAACAGCTTGAAGCGTTACCCGATTATAATGGCACCAGGTGTATTGACAGACTCCGGTTCCTGGTTCACTAATATTTCATCGTAAAGTCCAGGTGCGTGCAGCTTTTGTGTAGTCTTTTCTTTCATTTGAAAGAGTGTTGCTACCAGGGTTTGCAACACCGGAGAACCAGGATCAACATGTAGAGGCAGTAGTAGGTTGACCATCGTAGATAGGGTTTATTTACATTATTTACATAGCACGGGATCTCTGGCACGAATCTCTACAGTGGAAGCTCAACATTGAAAAAGGCTGTCTATTCAACAAGCTCTTTGAACCACAATACAAAAAGCAGCCCTCGAGAGCTGATTAAGTACAATCTCATCTCCCCAGAACCCTGGATCGGGGAATAGGTCCATACGGCACTCTCCAATAATATGTCCCGCAGCACACACAAGTGCCATTATGCCGGCACCGCCCCAGCAAACAGTCATGCACAAACCAAACACGTGTAAGGTCCCGTCGATGCTGCGTCCTACAGCGAATCTTGGTTCCAGCGAGCGGGGTGAAACGTGTTTGTCGTCTCACCGCTCACGCCGACCACTCAAGCTTTGTCGAATACTGATCGTGGTCTAGGCACTTCCGTGGGGCCATAAGAGGACATGTGGTCCTCATTTCAGCGTCGGCGCCTCCTCAGTCACAGACGCACAGCGTCGTGGTCCGACGTTCATAATCGGCGGAAGCTCGGCATTGTGTCTTTTACCGGGGCATGAAGACGCCCTGTGTCTCATATCTGCGCGGATCCGAAGGACAGCGGTCTCCGCAAAGTGATTTCAGCCACGGAGAACCCAGCACATGGAAACAGCAGGGCGTCTTAGCGCTGCTCCTTATCTCCATAAAATGAGGCGGCTGCGTCTATTCCGTTCTGGCGGCCGCGGCAAAAGGTTGGCCCGTCAAACGCAACAAGAGTTATAACTGATTGTGTGCATTGGTACAGCCGAGATAATACAGGTTTCTTGATGCCCTCTAAAGGAATCGTCTTCTGCAGGGTCTTTCTTATTCATGGTTTTTTCTTCCTTTAACTGTTTCTCTTTGATCTCTCTAACTTCTCTCTCTTTCAGGCGGCACATACTCCTTTGCACCCAAACTTCTTCATTTTATTCACTAGTACACCCTGCGGCCATCAACACAACCTCTGCTCTCCAACCACCGAAAGGCCACCACCCTCTGTGGACGGCCAATCAGAGCAGAACTCTGTCTCAGGAGCTCATTTTTCAACATAAACTGTTCTTTCGCTGGCCTGAACCAAGCGATCTTGCGTGCATGGTGCAGAAAGCCTCACATGTCATATGCTGCACGACGACGCCTGTTGTGGACTTTCAATGACGTCTGGCAGGGCGTACCCAACCCGAGGCTTGCTGACCACTGCGGTGGGACCGATTCGGAAACTTACTCGTCAGACTCTCTCCAGTTTGCTGCCGGCGTGCTCGTAAGAGCCATAGCCCTGACATGCCTAAATTCATTAAGGCTTTGTGCAAACTACTTTTACCAAAACAGCATGCGGGCTCTGGGTGTGAAGCAAAAGAGGTGACTCGAGTGCGTATGTCACCTACACGGTGGATTAGGCCAGCTGCAACGGCGAAGTGGCATTCCTCGTCCTGTTGGACGTCCACAATGCTTTTGACAGAGGACCTCATATGGCCAGAAAGATTGACCAGGACGCACTTTGCATCGTGGGTTGCCTTTGCACCTTCTTAGGCCAACGCAAGCTCCAGGTTAGAGTTAGACGCGCGCATAAAAATCAACGTCCAGTGACAGCCGGGATTCAACAAGCTTCTCTTCAGAGCCCTTTTTTGTTCGAAGTCGTGCTAGCAGGGCTACCTGCCGTGATACTCGTTCACAAGCGCTACCTCACGCAGTACTTGTTGTATGCAGGCGATTTGTCATGGCGCGTTAAGGAGCCTAGGCAGAACTTCACGGTCATCATGCACTTCTTGCAACGCTCCTCAGATTGTCTCACCTTCTTCATGTCATTGAAACTGAGCATGTTGGCAATAAATGTAAAGGCGCTGGTGGTTCATCCTAGTTACGAAGCGCCATGCTAACACAGTCCCGAAGACGCCACTGCTACGGAACTCGCTGCTAATGTCACCAGCCATTTTCAGCGTCTGTTTCTCAGCTCGCGACCGCTTCTGTTCAGAGCTGATAGAGCGGAAAAGATGACGATCAGTTGAGGCAAGGTTTATGTACAGCATAGAAATAGAGGCGTTACATATTCAGCACTGGGCCGACAGCTTAGGAACTCAAAGAGCCGAGATGTCTTCTCTCTGACGCACAGGTCGGCTGCTTGTCACTCGTCTTTTTATAGGCCCCGGGTCATCCATTACATCACCAAAGTTCAGTCAAAACGGCCACCCGGTCGCGTAAGAACCCTCTAACGTGGAACCACCACTGGGTTGCGTCATGATCCTCAAACCTGGAGTGGCTGCGCTGGGTTGCACCCAAGGACGAGTATTGTTGCCACGTGTCACAAAACGAGCGCTCAAAAAAGGGCGCGCCGCCATATTCTCGCGACGAAGCGCTGGAGAGACGCCTCGAGGTCAACGATAAAAAAGAAAACAAGCATCCAAAGACTCCCTGGGCGCGCGTCTCTCTTCCCTCGGAAGCGTAGGTTCGCCGATGAACCTCTTCACATTGGCGGCCGAGCAAGCCTTGGAAAGTTCTCGATGGAAAGGGGCGTGGTGATGCAGGGTTGCGTCATCTGTCGCGGACGGCCCTCAAAACGCCTCGCGCTTTCCCCAGCCTTCGCTGCGTATCGCGCCAACGAAATGATGAGAATTTTCTGGAATCTCGCGCGGAAAGTATTTAACGGAGCAGCAGAGACGGGAGATCAGGAGAAGAAGGGATTTCACGCCAGTGTGCGTAGGGTGTTTCCGCCCTGTCGTCGGCGAAGCCTTTGGTCCATAGTGACAAAGGATGAGAAGAAGAGAATTTCCACCTGAGGGGTGAAGACTCGTGGTACAGGCAGGAGGAGGTGTCTACCGCCAGCGAGCGAAGACGCGTGACAACAGCTGCGCGTGGGAAGCCGACGTGTTACCGGTGAAGATGTTTGGACCCTGGAGAGCGGCCAATTGAAGACGCGAGGTTTCCTGGAAGAGAAACTTCGGGGGCAGTGGAACGACAACAACGCTGGACTTTCAGTGAGTGATTCTCGGAAGAGTATTATTCGGACTTCTGTTCCAAGAACTTTGGACTGAATAAGTTTTCTAACTCTTCGATCTTAAAGTGTCTTGGTTGTTCGATGCTTGCGACTGCATTGTAGTGCGTATTGTTGTCTGTGTCCGTTGTTTCAAGTGTGGCTGATTGTAGTGTGTAGTACGTTGTTTTATTGATGACATATTGTATTCAACTATTGTCGAGTGGGCATACTTGTGTATCGTTTTGATCTGCCATGATTGAGAATATAATTTTGTTTTCTTTATCAACTCTCGGCTCTGACTTGTTCTTTGGGCCACAGCCGGCGTCCGCTGGCGCGCCGAATAGAACCTCCTCTAAATTGTCCACGCTTTTGTGGTGCGGTTCGGGGGGCCGATACTTCGGCCCTTCGAATTAGCCCGGCAATCGGCTACCTAATTAACGGGACCCGTGAAACCAAGCATTGCGTAAGTCTCGCCAGACTGGATGGCGCCGCTTGCTTCTTGTGGCCCATGCGCTTGTATACAACGCCCACATGCGCTGTATATGACAGACCGCTGCCACTGCTTGATGGCGTCATTGAGTTTATGGTGTCAGGTCGCTGGCCATGACACAGATTGCCTTTGCAGAGGCAATCACGTTTGGTGTTGACTTTCAGGCGTAAGGGCGCCCCCGCCGCCAGAGAATGCGCCGGAAAGCCGAGCTGCTTCCAGGTGGCTTGGATGTCCACGTGAATGTCCACGTGGCTGCTTCCACGTGGCTCGGGCGCGATTGTTGCCCAGGTCCCTCTACTTTCGCCTCCATTGCCATGGGGAGGATGTAGCGCCAGGCTCAGTTCCTTAAACACATTTCCTTCTTGATGGTGGATTCCACCTCAACTGGCTTGTCGCCAAAACCTGTCGACTTGATTCGCTGGTCTCTTCAGACGAAAAAGGGAAGTTTATTGTACACTTAACTTGTACGTACAAAAACGAAACATCAAAAACAAGTAAAGACAGTGTATACATCTTACAAAGGAGCGCCAAAATCTGATTGATTACTGGGTATCTAAATGTTACAAGTGAAAAGAAAATTAAAAAGAATCAAGTTAATCACACTTCACAGGATAACACTTATGCATGCGTACTAGAGTGGGCGCACGGCTAGTACGGGACAACTTGGAAACTCAGCTGTCCCTTTCTTACTTTGAAGAAACGTATGTGCCATCGTCGAAGGAAGGCCTCTTCGCCGTGCGTTTCCAAATGCTGATCTAGGTAATTCCACACAATTAGCCGAATTTTCTGATTGATTGATTTGATTGATTGATTTGTGGGGTTGAACGTCTCAAAACCACTATTTGATTATGAGAGAAGCCGTAGTGGAGGGCTCCGGAAATTTTGACCACCAGGGGCTCTTTAACGTGCACCCAAATCTGAGTACACGGGCCTACATTTCCGCCTCCATCGGAAATGCAGCCGCCACAGCCGGGATTTGATCCCACGACCTGCGGGTCAGCAGCCGAGTACCTTAGCCACTAGACCACCGTGGCAGGGCGAGCCGAATTTTTTGTAGTGCGGGATAGGCGCCTCTATGCGGCTTGTGCCGTACTTCCGCTAAACAGCGTCGCCGCCACAGTACGTACAAGGTTACTGTAAAGACCAGCCTTGCAAACAGCCCACGTTCTGTTCCCATGCGCACCTTGCGAAAGCCAAAGAGGCGATGTACCATGTTCCAGACGCTCCTCGCCACCGAGCACTGAAACAGAGCATGTTGGGCCGTCTCTCTTTTGTCACAGTTTGGGCAGCGGTCATTTGGAACGGCTCCCCAATGTGCTAACCGGTCACGCGTAGACAATGCTCCCATCTTCTCAACCGATCGAATTCGCGCACCTGATTACGTACGCAATTGCAACGTGATCGTTTCCATTTTCTTGTGCAGGATGTTGTTTCTTCCTCTTTGCTCAGTGTGCTACTTGTCACCAGTTCGCTTATTTCTTGCGATGAAACATCTTCCAGACTGCATGAACCTATAATTTCACTGTTCTTTTTAAGCCACTGGCAGCTCTGTAAAACTTAAGCGGACTTTCTGCTCGTGGTCCGATGTACGGTTCGGCCGTGAAAGCACCTTTAGTGTTGCTCTGGTACATCATGAGCGTGTACCAGGGGTAGTTGCTGTCATCGAACAGCTTCTGTATTGTTTTTGCAGCCAGCGCTCTTGTGAACGTTTGTATATCTGGGAGGCTCAAGCCTCCACGGTTTGTGGAAAGCTGTAAAAATTTCCTCTGTACCTTTGCTGGGTTTCCTCCCCAGAGGAAGGTCCCCGCCATAACGGCGAGGCATCCTGTATAATGGCGAGGTAGCAGGGCGATGTGTGCTATGTAAAACGCAAAAGCGCATACCTGTGTCTTTATGACTGTTGGTTTTGCCGTTAGTGACAGGTTAAAATTAGTAGCTGCTGCTATGACATCGGTAGATCTCCTAAGCAAGTCATCCGAGGTCTTTTTTGATACATCTCCTTCCTCAAAGTAAACGCCTAACACCTTAAGAGCTTGAACGTTTTCTAAGTCTCCTGGTAATAGTTCTCTGAAGCCTCGAAAGCGCAATGCCTTACATTTGATGGTGTTTAAAAAAGCACCAGACAGATAGGAATACTCCGCAAAAATGTCAAGGAATGTACTATAGCTAGACAAGTTACGAAAAAATACCGAAATAGTATAGGCGTATGCGACAATTTTTAAGGTTTCCTTGTCTGGCATCGGGAAACCCACTATGCGCTCGCAGTTCGCAACCTTTCTAATCAAAGGCTCTAGAGACAAAATAAATAATACCGGAGACAGCGGACAGCCTTGCCTCACCCCTTTTTGAAACGCAAAGCTTCTGGTCACTTCATTGTTGAAATAAAGAGAGCTTGAAAGGTCCTCATAAAGTATTTCTACCAGTCGCACATACTGCTCTGGGAGGCCAAATATGCGCAAAATAGCGAAAAGATACACATGTTCAACTCTAGCAAATGGTTTGGCTTGATTAAGAGAAATATTACTCCTGAGATGTGTTTTTCTTTGGCATATGCAAAGAGGTCTCTGATGATTGTAAGAGGTACGAAGACGGAAGGTCCCGTTACAGCACATGACTGCAAGGGGGACACAATCTCTTCCAAGAAAGGTCGCAGACGCCGTGCTATCAGCGTGACTACTAACTTATAGTCTGTGTTTAGAAGGGCAATGGGCCTCCACGATTTAGGATCTGACGGTTCCATACCCTCTTTCAGTAATAGAATCACCCTTCCTTCGCTGAAGGACTGTGGTTTATGGCCATCACGCAACAAAATATTCACGAGGTCGGTGATTGCATATTCCAAGATATCAAAGAAACGCAGACAAAATCCCGTGAGTATTCTGTCTGGGCCTGGTGACGTGGACATATTCAATGATTTTAGGGCATACCATACTTCTTCTTCATCAGTTTCTCCATATAATACTAAAGACTCTTCCAAGCCTAGCGATAGCAAACCTTCGCAAAAGGCTGAGAGTTTAGCAGTAAACTCGTCATCCTGTGCGTCATGGTCTGCAGTAAACCGTTTTGCAAAGTAGTCTCGGAAAACTTTTTGAACTTCGTCCGGGTCATTAACATTGGTACCATCCTCTTTCAGTGCCTCATCAATGTAGTGAGGCTGACATCGATAATCTCGGTTTCTTTGCGCATATGTCAAGTTTTCAATTTCATCTGTCGATAAGCGCATCTCTCTTGCGAGCCTTGTAGCCTGGGACCTCTGCTTTAGAAGATTTTGATACTTAATTTTTTGTGCTTTAAGGCATTCGAGCATAGCGAACGTAGTTGACCTACCTCTTTCAATAATTTGGATGCGTCAGATAATCTCATTCGTCTTGGCCGTGAGGCGAGCTTGGCGCGCTTGTCTTGCCTGTTGAGCTATAAGGCGCCAGCGAGATTTTAAGTCATCCCATTTAGTCGGAGTTATGCAGCCCACTTCTGCCAGTGAGGCTGCCAGCTCAGTTTGAAGTACGGAAATGCTTTCGTCATCATGAAGAATAGTTGGGTCCATTCTCCATGGTTTGTGGATTCTCGTTGTTGTGCTCACGTTAAACGTGAAGAGTAACGGAGCATTATCGCTGAGTTTCTGCTGGCTTGGCGCAAGCTGGACCACCTCACATGCTTGTAGGTTCGCTTAAAAGACTTCGGGCACATGAACTCTATAAATTCGGCTTCGTTGAATGCCACAAGTGCGGTTTGCGATGAACCCGACTCCATGTAGAGTTGACCACCCATCTGACAGCTTGAGATCTTGAACTCATTGCTGTAGTTCTCTGGCGTAATAATTGTTGGCGCCTTGGCCGGGACTCTGACGTCTCGTGTAGTATCGAGCACGCAGTTGAAATCTCGGACAAGCACATATGATATCGACTCGATCAAAAATCAAAAACATTTCTGACACTTTATAGAACCTGTTCGTTTCTGACCTCGTTACGGGCGCAAATACGTTGACAAATCTGACTCGTTTGCAGTTAAGTACCACATCTACTGTTATGATGTGGCCTTCGGTGTCAACAAGACAGTTAGCACCCCTCCTCAGCGTTGCGTTCATGAAAACAACTCCTGTGCCACGTGCACGCGCATCTGTGAGTGAGAAGAAGGCCTCTAAATGAAACCTTTCCTGAAACTCTGCAACGTGAAGCTTGGTACGAAAGTTTGTCTCCTGCAAAAAGAGCATGTCTACGCGATGCACCCATGCGAGGTCAAGTACCGCCTGCTACTTCACCGGATATCGAAAACCGCGAACATTAAACAACATAAAAGAAAGTGATGCCATTGTTGAAATAAAGGCGGGGAAGTTGCCTAAAGGAAAGAAAAGGTAAGAGAGAGGAGAGCCAAATGCTAAAAGTACATATTGTCGTCGCTCACAGTTGGTGAGGGTTGCCATGGTGGTGATCTCACGTGGGGTTTCTTAATTGTTCCCTGTTAAGCGGAGTCACTGCCGCTGCTCCCACTGCCTGACTTGGATCGGCGTGGTGAACTCGAAGGACTCGATGCATCTGCAGATCGTGCGGGTTTGGTAGAAGCCTCGGTGTCCGCCGGTTTGCTCCACGTTGGTGGTGGGCTTCTTAGCTGCTTCCTCCATGTCGAAGGAGTAGCGTTCATCTTCTTCAAGGTAGTCGACATTCCAAGGTTAGCGTTTGGTGTGCTGTCACTGGCGTCTGTCGCTCTTGTAATGGGTACCCGGTCGTCCGGCGTTTGGTGCTTCTCGGACGCCATAGATGCGCTCCAGTTATGTCGAGTTTCGATGCTGCCTACTAGTGAAGAAAAATCACAGGGCGTTTTCGTGGAACTACCATTTGGGTGTTCATGTTGCGTCTGAGCGGGCTGTTCATCTGAAGTTGCCCCATCTGGCGTACTGGCCGGCTTGGCATGAGTAGCGTCTTCCGACAGCGCGTCTACGAAATCATCGGGCAGGCTTTCTTCTTCCCAGTGGTCTGGTGTCTTGACTCGTGTCGTTTTCTTTTGAGGACGCAGTACTTCATAGGTTCTAGATTTCGTGGCCACACTTAAGGAGCTTGAAGAGGATTCGTCAATTGTTGGAGAGTCTTGGACACTCGGTGACGGCGTCTTCTGAGCTGCGTCTGCGTATGATCTGCGCTTGAAACATTCCTTGGTCGGGTGATCACCTCCACACCTTCTGCAGGCTTCAGTGCACTCTTCCACAGCGTGTCCGTATGGGCTGCACCTATGACAAAAAGGTGTTGCACAGGCCACGGTCATGTGGCCTTTGTTGTGGCAACACGCACGGACGCGACGCATGCCACGTTACTCCCACATAACGCGGTGTCCATGGATTGAAATGAAGTTTGGTGCATGCTTTCCCATATCCATCTTCACCACTCGTGTACCGGTAAATGTAGACTGACGTGGTTGCAGAGTAACATATGTTATACTACGTACTTTGCCGAAAGGCTGCAAAGCAAAGACTACTGCGTCATCGGGTATGTACGGTGGCAACCTGTACACACTCACGAACACAGTTCGTGAGTGTGTACTGGGCCGACGACTTTTACTTGAACTTTTTTCTTCTGAAGAACAACACCTTCATTCATCATGAGCTTGGTGGCTCGTTCTGCTGTCCTCGTTGCTACCAAGAAATTCAAAGCGCCGAGGTGTTGCAGCAATAACATCGCTTCGCTACCGGTCGTCTCTTCGAGACACTCGACGGAGACCGCGCCTTTAGGAACAGTAAATGTGAAACAATGTTCTTTTGGCGGGGTGCATACTGGCTTCGACGCCATCCTCCCAGGGGCCCCAGAGTGGGCGACTTCTCGGCCGAAGCTCCGGGGAGCCTGAATGCGGGTGAGACATCGAAGATACACCGCTGAAACACTGGACGCATGCGTCGGCGAGAGCTGCACACACACAATAAAACACGAACGCTTATGGCGAAGCTCTTATAGCGGCACCCGTTCGTTCCTTGTAGTAGTAGCGTGTAGCAAGTGTTACAATTTGACATCCAAGGAGGTGCCGGTGGGACATTTATTCCGTGCGTTGTTGAACAATAAAAAATAGTGCTCAATGTACATGCCAATGGCTGCTAATGGGGAATGAGAGTCAGGAGCATTCGGCTTTTATTTAACGCGCACGCTAGGATTTCTATTAGCAGCCATTGGCATGTACATTGAGCACTATCTGAAAAGAAAGGATTGCTACGCTATACTCGCTGGGTGTAACCTCCTTAGTTGCAGAAAGGTTTAGCGAGCGTTGAGCCGCAGTGCCAAGAATACAATGAACTAGTATATACCAAGAACTCGAGGTGGTTAAAGGTGGGAAGTAGATATGAAGCACATGCCGCAAGAAAGTAAAAGCCGAATTCTCCTGTCTCTCAATTCCCATTAGCAGCCCTTGGCATGTACATTGAACACTATCTGACAAGAAAGGGTTGCTACGCTATGATGGCCGGGCGTAACCTCCTTGGTTTTAGAAATATTTAGCGAGTGTTGGGCCGCAGTGCCATGAATACAGTGAACTCGTATATACCATCAACTCGAAGTGGTTAAAGGTGGGAAGTGGACTTTAAGCGCAAGCCGTAAGAAACTGTGCGTGTGCCACCTCTCGATTAGTCCTTGGAATGACCGCTGATGGCGGTGCTTCTATATGGAGAATATATGATGAAAAGATGCGAGATGATGGTACTTAAAGTGTTGAATAGATGGACGAACAGACACACAGACAGATGCATGGATGGACGCATGAACGCAAGCAGGGGCAGATGCATGGAAGAATGCAGGGACGGACGCACGAACAGACGCACGCACGGACGGGCGGATGGACGCATTCACGGTCAGACAGACGGACGCATGGATGGACGGAAGCAAGAGCGAATGGATACAGGAATGAAACATCGCAGTCAGAATGTAAAACACAGGCTCATTATACCGGCGGAAAAAGGCATTGAGAATGTTGTCTGTGGCACCCGAAGATTTTTTTAGGGTTCATTAAAAGGAACAAGACACTCTCAACGAATATAAAGTTCTTACCAAAATTTGATGTCTCAAACGACCGGACGCCCCTTTCGGCTGGAGAGAATACAGAATGGGAGTAATTATTGAACACGTCATCTATGCCACTAGGTTCAGTTATAAGCACATCTATCTCTTTTATTTTGTGTTTTTGTTTAGATCTTGACTAAACATAACACCAGAACTTTTTAGGATTATTATTTATAAATCTTATCAAAAGCAGTCTGAAAATATTTGTTTGCGCGAGACAACACATAGTTTATTTTTCCTCGAAGTGGACGCAGAAATTCGTTGTTGGTGACACTTTTTATTTTCTCGTTTAATCTGTCGCTTAAAATGAATGTTTCTATCAACCCAGGACTGTGGCTAGATAACTGAATACGTCTCGTAGGAAAAGTTGTTTCAATGCACTTTTGAATAGCTTCTTTGAACCTATTGCACGAAGTGACAGCATCATCGTGTCGCAAGTGATCTGTAAGTTGCCACAGCTCGTCGAGAATCACGTCATTATTCGGCTCAGTAAAGAAATTTTCGAGTTTTCCTCTTTAGCAGAATGTTCTTGCAGTTATTTACGTTATAAGAAAAAAAACTAATTATGGTTCGATATACAATCCTCTACACAAACGAAATAATCGGCAATGCTTCTGCCGACAAATATAGTACCGATGTCACAGAGGCTTTTCTATTCGCGATTGGTGACGATCCGGATTAACCACGATCGAGATTAGGTGGTGCTATATGATCACTTTTTCTGACCATCATGCGTGATGGGGATAAAGACTATCGCGATCTGCCTGAGAGTTGTTAAAAGCACAACAAACAGTAAAATCGAGCATAGTTCAATAAAAATGCTTTACAACAGCTAGATTTTTATAAAAAAGCGAGTTCTAATCTGTTTAAATTGAAACAATATCTAAGGTATCACATATTTTAGGATTCGCACCGACCGCATTTAGTTACGCGAGAAACAGAAGGCAGGCAGAGAAGAAGCAGTCGACCGTTGCTTGCAGCGCTTAGTTCAACTCTCGCTCCGTCGGAGCTGTTGGAGCACCTAGAAGCAGACTGATTATGAGTGTCGCAAGCCTTTCGACTACGTCGCAAAGTACGTGAAATTCTTGGTCGAATGAAGAGTTCTTTACAGTAATTGACCGCTAGCAGGAGCGACTAAAGCAGACTTGAGGCGCCATGGCGCGTTCAACGAGATTGACGCTTCGCTGCGACAGCACGGCTACGAGCGTGGGCCATCAGAAATAAAATCGCACGTTAAGAATCTCACACTGCAGTACAGGTAAGCGCTAGGAAATTATTATCTAGTGATGGATTTATTAAATTACTATCGTAGTGGCATGCAAAGTTTTTGACGATCGAGTGGTTCTTGCACGAATAACATTGCTGATTGATATACCATACGTCGAGTTTGGCTCTATTGGCTCTATTGATATACCATACGTCGAGTTTGGTCAGTGGCATGTTTTAAGGCACGGAAATGCTACCTGGGACATTTCACCTGACCCAATCTCTAACCGAATCAACTTGGGCCGTGAAGCAGCAGTCATAAAGCTGATCGCGATCAAGAGAACTGATTCGGATCTCCCTGATCGCGATTAAAAGTGCCACTGTGACATTGGTATAAGATCTAGTATTGTGCCTCCCCCTTCCGATTGACGAATTATTTCATGAACAACTCTAAGTCACTTGCAAGCATTTTATTTTGTAATGTATTGTCGAGCATGTGAAATGTAGGGGTACAGGCCCAACTGATTGATGATAGATTGAAGTCCTCAGCCATAATTACCGTTTCGCTAACCTTCGCTGACATGTAGTTTGATAAGGATAGCGAGAACTCAAGGGGCGAAAATGGTGGTCTGTACACCGAACACAGTGTGAGTGCATGTGCCCAGCAGCTTACCTTTGAAAAAAAAAAGACTTTCATGGTTTCCGGACTGCAGTAGTAATGTAGATCATAGTGACTTTTAAAGGGCCACTCAACTGGCTCCGACTTTTTCTTACTCCCCCTACCCCCCAAACAAGCTCGCGCATCTATGTCGCACCTGAACAACCCTTCCACATGCAGTATCGCCCATTCAGCAATCGGTAACGCTGATTTTATTAATATTTGTTTAGACCTGGTTCAGACTAATCGACAAGTTGCGTGCTTCGTCACGTCACCGAGTTGACGTCACGGCGCGTGGAAGCAGGTTAGTCAGGTGTATGAAAGATGCCCAAGCTTGTTTGAGGCGGGTAAAAAATGTCAGAGCCTGTTCACAGGCTCTTTAAGAAACCTGCGACACCACCCTTCTCGGACGTATGACCGCAATGAAAAATATCGTGCGATTTGTAAATTATTACTTCGTCTGGCACGCCATCATGCAGGCACAATTTCGTTATGATGGTACTACAGGAATTGTGGCTAAAACGGAGGCCCCTGAGTTCACTTGATTTCTTCACGGTGCTACGAGCATTAACATTAGCAGTTCTGAAACAATTCGGTCTCACTCATATATGGTTTTATAAGGCATTTGTTGTGTTTTGGCTGAGTTCTACTGATTTACACCTTGCCTCTGTGCTCTCGCACATAAATCTTCTGAGAGCCTCTCGATCGTGTCTCTCTTCCTACCACACATAAAGCACGCTGTCAACTTTTTAGTTTGTCACAATAAGGGTCACTTCCTTGCCGTTTGCCCTATGATCTTTCTCGGACTGCCACAGAAGCCGTCTCTTATGTCACGGTCAAAAAAGTGTATTCAAATTTATTGCATTTCACGTTATAGCCCCTGTTTTTTTTTTGTGCCGTCTTGAAAATACACAATGGCTGGCATATTTTGATGACCCTTACCAAGATGGCGAATTCTCACCAACAGATTGCAACTTTGTTCCCGTTTTGTGCCAAAACTATTCAAAATCAACTTCTTTCTGAACTTTTTTTCATCCTTTCTGCTTCGCTCTCGGATTCCATAAATTACGAGGTTAGATCTTCGGCTACTGGTATCAAAGTCAATAGCTTTTTCAGCCTGGTGACATAGACTTGCTCAAGCGAGGTGACTTTCTTCTGAATAGTTTCAATTTGCGAAGATTTCTCACAAGTGTCAGCCATGAATTTGCCAAACTCATTCCAGCGATTGCTGAGGGCACTTACTGTGGATTCAATATTTACCAGCATATTTTTAAATGGAAAAGTTCTCCTCTAAGTATTGTGGATTCACCACTTTGAACTGCCTCAAACATTTCCTTGAGTGAAGGTCAGGAATTTTCCTCAACATCACGACCTAAATTTAGTTTACAAGCAAAGAAGCAACTATACGCCATCAAAAGACACGTTCGTGGGAACGGCATAATCAATAACGTATGGTCAAAAACGTATGGTCGACACTTCGTGTGATGAATTAATTTGAACAAACTTGGACAAGAACATCGTCAATTTTATTGGCTTCATAGCTTGTGCCGTTTCGCCGTGCCCACTGCCGAAGGGCTGGTGCAGACCTTGTTATATGAGGAGATCTTGTGACGTCATCCATGACAGGAAGGACACAAGAAAGTGCACGTGATTCTGTGCTAGCGATTCTGCGCAATACAAAAGGGACTTGCCTGAAAAGTCATGCTGAGTTATTATTTCGCAGTTCCATATTTCTTTTTTTTACTATGCAGTGTGATAACACCATCGCCTTCATTTAAATATACTTATATGTAGCACGACTGCAAGAATCAATCTAGCACTACTGACTTGACAAGCCCTATCCAGCACAGTGAAAATTGTAAGCAGGAGAACAATGTTGTACAGGCCGAGATTCTGACTAAGAAAGCTAGGGTGATGAACACTTCAGGTGCCAGCGGTACATTCGTTCATAATGTGTGGATTCGGAAGTATTTGCTGCTATCAAACCTGTCACAAAGGCAATGATCTAAATCTAGAAAGCCTTAATCAAGTGCTGCTACGCGGACACTTTGGACTACAGTTTTGGTGTATTTGGTCGCATTCGGCACTAGTATAATGCTACGGTAGCGATTAAATGTCATCTGGTTCATCGTATGCATGGTTGTCATAAAGTATAGCATCGATAATTTTGAGTTTTGATCTAAAAGTATCACTAGAATCGCTCTGATAAATATTTTTGAAGGCGCGATTGCGAGATGTCGATGCAATAAGGAAACGGCGGCGTACTACACTCAAATCAAACAAACCTACGATGATAGGTGTATTCGTGACGGCTCGCCAACCACGCGTTTCATAGATATAGGCAGCACAATGAGCTGAGTGCACTGCTGTGGTAAGCGCGCACTCACCATAACTACGTGCAGCTAAGGCACATCTGTAGTCTTGCAGCCTTACCTCAGCTTTCCTTCTTTTCACGAAGGCAAGTCGTTTTGGCGGTGAGGGCCCCATCAGGTGCGGCAATGTATAAGGAACCGCGTCGCTGTTCAGACGCACACACTTGATCGCCAATCCCAGCGACTGCATGAGCACCGGGCTTTGTGAGCAGTGGCTCTCACGAAAGTGCTTGAGCAGGGCACGCTTGATCCTACAGGTTTGAAGTATTTCCTTTAAACTGCAGCGGCCCACTTCGCAGCCATTTTCTGATTGCAACTAAGGTTGTGAAAGACGGCAGCCATGTGCCGTGCAGTAACTAGGCATCGCGAGTACACTTCAACATTGCACGAGCACAACTAGAATTAGTGAATGTCACATAAAAAAATCTATTATCAGAAGAGAACGGTACTGTGGCAAGAAATTCCTGTGAACTAGCAGAACGATAGCTTCGCTAGGCAGCAGAAACAACGCAGAACCGCGAAGTAAACAAGCTCAGCTGACTGAGCGACGCAGGGGGCCCGGCGCCTCGACAATAAAGGTGACGTCACCTTCTCACGTGTTTATCTCTCCCGTGCTACGCTCCTGCGTGCGCATGCGCTTGGAAAGGGGCGTCCCCTAGGTACGTCGTTTCACGTTCTCAAAAAGTGGTTTGTTCGGTTATCTGAGTGCAAACATAACTACTTTGACGTATGCGTGAAATTACGTACCAAAACGTTCTTGCTGACCTGCGAATGCATTGTAATAAGATCAGCCACTGCAACTTTCCAGAGTGCTGTTTATTGTCGTGGTACCCTCTCGTCATCAGGCTATTTTCACAGTTGGTGCCCCTTTCTGTTTCAAGCACATGTAAAATGCTCCTGGCATCCTTCGAAACATGAGAAGTAATCAATGAGGTGTGAACGCAGCATTTTAGTGACTCGGTTAGAAAAAAGAAACAAAACACCAAGGCTCTAGGTCACGTTCTCGCGCACTTTTGTTGGGCGTACAACTACACCCGTGTAGTTGATCAATTGTGCGAGGAGCTTTGGTTGTGTTCATCTGGCCGTGGTACCACGACATAGAAATAGAACTATCACAAACTGTGACACCTCGGTACTTACACTGAGCTAAAAACGGAGTTGCCGTGCGCAAACGTGAGCTTAGATTTATCAACGCTCTGAAGAGCACAGACATTCAAAGTAATCAAGAAGGCATGCCTTACATTTCATGCTGTATATATTAACGGAAATCTCACGTTTTATACAAACGTTAGCGTTTGTGTGCCAGTTTTGTTGACTAATGAAAGGCAGTGGTCAATTTCAATGCGAACCAGTTCTGAGCGAACTTCGGCGACTTTGAGCGTATCTATCTATCTATCTATCTATCTATCTATCTATCTATCTATCTATCTATCTATCTATCTATCTATCTATCTATCTATCTATCTATCTATCTATCTATCTATCCAGCGCTTACATTTGGGTGCTCTCTTGGTCGTCCCCCTTAACATGGCGTCAACCAAAATTAGCATAGGACGGTAAAATTGTTTGACGAACATGACGTGCTGGTCAAGACATGAATAATGTCACAATCTTGTCGCGTACGTCGTCAAACACTTCTCGCCAGACAGTGGCACATATTTAAGGACGGGTATGTTCTACAGGTGATTGACGCTTAGTATCTACCCAGGAACGACAAGAACAGACATGGGCAATGTATGCGCGTGAACGTTAAGAAATATCCGACATCCGTAGCGTCGACCCTAAGAATGCAAAAATAAATGTCAGGGTTTCAGCTGGATTTGAACTCAAGCATTTTACCACAGAGCTACGCCTGGTCGCGGAAATACTTTTCAAAAAGATGCTAATCTCTGTGAAACGTCAATAGTGGTTGCAGTGCTGCCTACCCAGTTTTATAAGTAGTACACATGTGCCCTTTTGGTACAGCCGTCACGTCGGGTAATGTAAACTGTGGCTAGTAGCAGTGTCCAGGGCCATTATCCTCGCAAGCATCAGCGCTCCATATCAGCGCCTTGTGTTTCTAATACACATGTTCCAGTTTACATCGTCGCGCTAGTGCCAACAACTGGTCATATATAAAACATCTGCAGCTCTTCAACATATGTCTGCGCGTGCAACATCTGCGCATATATTTAGCGTCATTTCATGATGTGTCTCTGAATGAAAAAAGTGCAACACGGTCACCTTCTCGCCGCATGCTTCGCACAATGTCGATTCTTAGGCATGTAGAATCTGCCAAATTTTTTCGTTAAAAAAGCTGGTTGTCCTACAAAACAACCAGATCTTTGTTCTAACGCTGTCATTCACGTAATCCATCAATAAAAGTTTTCACCTGAACGCTTACAATATTTTTGTACTTGTGCACATGTTCGTATTCGTAGCAAACGCAATGTACCGCAAAGTACTGTCAGCCAATAAGCTTTGCTGACTATACCTATTGACTATCCCACATTTCATAGTAAGTAGAAGGATAAAATAAAGATGCACAAGCGTGTCAGTGTGAACGGTTGTACTGACATCGTCGAACGCATATGTAGGCTCTCCACGACTTTTCTTGTTTCGTGGTATGCAGAAGAGACAGAACTAAATAACTAATTTCGCTAGGCTACATCATTGAGTAGCAGGTGGAACACAAGCTAAAGACACACAGAAAACTCAGCAAAAGTGTGCTTTAGTGCGAAAGTGTGCAGACAGTCACCCAGGGCAAGCATCTCTTTCAAAGGGCCAAAGCGATTTACTCGCTCGTAATGGCAACGTTGCACAGGCTTCATGCACTGACAAAGTAGGGAAGAACGTAGACATTGAAGGTTCCTATTGTCTATGTTGCAGTAGTCAGTACGAAGGACGGACAATGAACGGACGGATGAACAGGTTTACGTATACACGCATGGTAGGACGCACAGATGGCTGAAAGGACGCACTGATGGGCGGACTCACAGATGGGTGGACGAAGAGATGAATGGGCGAATTAATGAACGTGGGGATGGATGCATAGATGGACGGACTGACAAATGACGCGGGTGATGATGTATTGTACTGCTCTATAGCTAATTGTACATAAAGTCGGCTGTTCATACATTTTTTTTGTTTTTGTTATGCAGGTGCTCAGTTTCGATTTGGGTTTTATGGGGCGTGATGAGCACGTGCTTGGTTAGCCCTCAAAAGCTTCGCCCCTAAAAGCTGTCCTAAGGACCGTTCCCACAACGAACGCATCGAATAAATATCATAGTAATAGAATCCAAGCATTTTGCGTGGCAATCAAGTAATATACCCCAGAGCCATTCCATGTCTCGGAACTGCTTTTCAAGTAGACTGTATTGTTCGTGAAACATAAATTGTAGTTGCAGAACTGGCATGTGATCTTATGAACAATACATATGTACTCTCATCACAGCGCCTTACGTCATGTTAACGACAATTGTTGTGAAGCGGCATACAGTGTACCTAAGTTGTCTGGCAGTGTGTAGGGCCGCCATCCTAGTTGGCACAAACGCTTTATTTAAATTTACCGCTTCTGGTGTTGCAAATACCATGTTATTGTTGGCATAGTTACAAAACACTAATCATGCGGCCGTTTAGCATATGTCTCTGCGTACAACATTTGTACTTGGAACATTTTGCGCAATAAAAAAAGTCAGAGCTTTGCACAAAGATGGAGCAACGAACGCAACAGCAAAAATTCGGAAGGTCACGTGCAGAACTGTAAGCACATCTAAACGTGTCCCACGTTTATCACTCACAAATAACGCACCAAATGTACTCACAGGTACAGATGAAAACAAAGAAGCGTCTCCGTTGTTACTTCGCTGTGTCTGAAAAGCGCGCTCTTTAAGAAACTGGAAACTGTGCACGATCGCGGTGACTCATTGTGCGCTCGGTATATACAACAGAATCGTTCTGGTGAAAGCTTCAGGACAGCCAAGACATAAGATGCTTCCAACCGCGAGATAATGGCGAGCGAGTGAGCGTTCAGGGGTTTACGATCACTCACTCCCCTCCTCTAGGCGCCATCTTGCTAATAATGTTGAAAACGCCATAGTTCCCCTCAGAGTTACCCATCACCAGCGGAAAGTGGTCAATATAAATAGCTTGCCGTTTCAACGTTGCAGGATGTGCTTTTTCGTCGCTTTGTGATTAACGCCTCACATTCACGACTGGGAGGTTCCACGTTCGATTCTGCTCGCCGGAGGCTTTTTCGAAACTTTTTTCTTTCTTGCGTTTTCACACATACACCCACCACACACACACACAAAGATATGAATATATAAATATATATTCATATATATATACATACATACATACATACGGCGCATGACATCGACGCCGACGCCAGCGGTGAAATCCAGCCGAGAGTGTCCATATAATTACTATCGCAATACAATTACAACACCTCCCCTTCGCCTGCTTCTCATAACATCAATTCCCCAGGTACGTGGCACCTGCGGAAATTTTATTTATGTTTATTAAAGCAACAGGGAAGGAGTTTTGTTTATGCGGCTCAGTAAAAACTACTGTTTCTATGGCAAGTGGTAAAAAAAGCAGTGATATGAAAATGAAGCTGCCTTGCAACATCACAAAATGAAATTTATTTGAACAAAAGTTGTTGTAATCGAATGCCCTTGTGGGATATTGCTGCACTGGTCAAGTGCTTGTGCCGGAGTACTTTTCGAGAGTGTCAAGCATCATGTTGTGCACGATATCATTCGCTCTGTAGCCCCAACAGAAGTCTAGATGACGAAAGTATGTGGGTTCCACCACGTGGTGGAAGAGCAAGTTGGAGCCAAGCCTTTCAACAAGGAGAGATACGTCTTCGGGATCAGCGACGGTGTCTCCCTCTGAAGAAAACAGTGCGACCTTGGCTTTCACGCGATCCACGTCGTAAGCGGGAGTTTTAACCTGAAATAGAGCGCATGTAGAATGCTCGTGTGAAATATGAGGTATACTCTGTCGGCGTCCTATTGAAGTTGTCGCATTGTTTTAACGCGATAGCGTTTCACACTGAGGTCTTGTCTTGTCACCAAGGAGATCTTGGCTCATACCCACAACAGGGATCGGCCACACTGTACCTTATATTAGGTATTTTTTTGTACAACGCTTGCTAAAAAAGAGACAAATTAGATAAGAAAATTAGTAGTGTTCCTTTGAAAAAACGTGAAAAAGTGCAAAAGAATTCGATAAACCAAAATATAAAAACAAATTACCCACCATGATTTCACTAACTTTGTTTCTGTCATAGAAAGGATTTAGGTAAAAATGCACAAAAACAGACGACAAAGAAAAACGTTTCGATCTTTCGAATATTCTGCAGTTCGAACCCCGCATCTGTCGATGCACATCCATTGGCACTGTACGCTCGGCCCATTGCACCACAGACGCGCATGCATAAATTTTTACAAGCCTGCTTTATATCTCTCAGACCTCCTTTTTCAGTATCAAAAAAAACCATATAAAATGTCTGGGGGGATACGGCCACACCTGCTCAGTTTATGGAGCATCGAACACGTTACTCCAAGTTCGCATGTTCGGTTCCTGCCCAAAGCAAGTTATCTTTTCATCCACTTTTCTTCATATTTACATTATGATTCGGTCTAATAACTTCCCACATACTTTTCTTGAAATATTGTCTGTTAGATCTCATAACTTTTGTGTGAAACACCGAAAAACGAGCCCTGAATTTTGCACATCTATATATATATATATATATATATATATATATATATATATATATATATGTATATATGGAAAGAGGTGTATATCTAAGGGCTCGTTCTTTCGTGTTTTGACACAATAATAATGAGATCTAACTGACAATATGGCCAAGGAATGTATAGGGGCAGTGACTAGAACCAGTGTAACGTAAATAAGAAGAAATAAAAGTGGGTGAATAAATAAATAACTTGCCGTGAGCAGGAAACGAAGCTACCACCTTCGAAAAACGCGTTCGATGCTCTATCTACTGAGCTATCACGGTGGCTATCCCCCCAGCCACTTTATTGGGTTTATATGTGAATTTAAACGTGAAAGTGTCAGTCAGCACCATCTGTAGCCATGGCGGCGATTGTGGAACACCCTTTTAGGAGCCTGTGGGGCGTCATGTAGCAACTGAACTTATTAGGAGCGGGCAGCTGACCAATGGTCCCTCGTATAGAACCTAGCGGCACCAAGTCTGTCAGTACGAGACCCTCCTTAATGAATAAGCGAAAGAGGTGTACATCTAAGGGCTCGTTTCCCATGTTTTGACACAATATTAATGAGATCTAACAGAAAATAATGCCAAGGAATGTATAGGGGAAGTTATTAGAGCCAATTTAATGCAGATAGGAAGAAAAAATGTGGGTGAAAAAATAACTTGCCGCATTCCTGCTCACGGCAAGTTATTTTTTCACCCACTTTTCTTTCTTTTTATTTACTTTAGATTGGTTTATTAACTTCCCCTATACATTCCTTGCATTATTTTCTGTTAGATTGCACACACACATATAAATATATATATATAATATATATATATATATATATATATATATATATATATGAGAGAGATATATATGCATAGATAAATAGCGTATTACGACTAGAAATTTTTCGTACCTGTCCGTAGCGTTTCTTATTCTCGGAGCTCCCATAATCATACATGAGAAAGTCCTTTGCTCTATAGATCTGTAAAAAAAGAAAAGTCACGTAAGGTTACATGCATTTTTTCTTTTACTGACTACAGTTACTAGTTAGGTTCACCTGAATTTTTTCGACAGGAAACTAAGGCCGTAGTGTTACATTTGATTGCCCCGATGCTTTTGCTATTTAACCTCAAGGACTTCAAGTGGCTGTAACTACACTACTGTGCCGGTAGACATGGGGCTAGATGCGTACACTCTTAAACACAAATTTATCGTACCTGAACAGGGCCTCGAAAAGCTTCTGGATATAGCCAATTCAGATATAAATTTTTTTATATGTGATAATGTAGAAATGTGTGAAGAATGTATTACATGTCTGTCTTCTGCAAAATTATTTGTTGAATTTGTGACGTAAATACGAGTTTAAATGGAGTCGTTCAAACGCGAGACATTTGATGAATGTGAATACTGTCCCGGAAGAGCCCTACTTGGTTTATCGGCAAGCTATGATAAAACCCACACCCATTTCCTGCGTCATCCAATCGATTACCTAGAAGGTCATCTGATTTGAAGCCCTTTTGAAGTAAGTGAACCGAATCATAATCAAGTACTGCCATATCCGCAACACATTTCGTTTTTCCTCGTTTCATTGATTTTGCCGTTCGATATGTGAAGCTATAGTGGTGCTGGACATGTTGTGTTTCAAGAAATGTGTCCAATATTATTCAAAAGTTACAGAAAGGAGCGTTCTTCCTGAGTTCTACTTGTGCTGCTCTTTATTTTGGCGAAGACATCTTCTGATGTGTACAAACTGTATTAAGACAAAGGTATAGAAATTATAACATCTGAGTTTTTATTCAATGGGAATGAACGATCGAGTCCAGTGGATAAATTAAAGCACTCCACTGCCGCTTACACGTGCGAAGATACTTACCAGGAGAGCCTGATGAATACTTTTCGGTGACGTGGCCTAGAATTGGACTTGCCGTGGCGCGGCAGCCGTTGCATGTACGCCAGAAAAACTACACTGATTGGCATAACCACAACGCTAATTCAGACAATAACTTTCGCTTACATCGGCTTTTTTTTTTACTATAAAAACAAAGAGCTTATAAAATGCGCATTTTCAACCTTCTGCCGCCCCTTTATCATCATCAACAACATCATCACTCCATCACTGCGGTGCGCCTCTCGCGCTGCTCGTGCTTGAAGCTCTACGCGCTTGCCAGATTTGAACGGGTTCACGCACCTGACGGGTCAGACGCTGGCAGCCACCCCGGCCCTGCTGCAGCCCTCGAATAAAGTGGCAAGAGTGGCACAGCACCGTCGGCCGCCTTCAACATCATCTAACGTCTTCCTCACACGCCGCTACACTTCGTAAGCTACTTGCGCCGAGATCAGTATCACTCAAAATCAGTCATAAAACAACCAGCCAAGGTAAGCATAGCACACCCGTCGAGTGCATGGGCAC
This sequence comes from Rhipicephalus microplus, assembly GCF_013339725.1. Classification (NCBI taxonomy): domain Eukaryota; kingdom Metazoa; phylum Arthropoda; class Arachnida; order Ixodida; family Ixodidae; genus Rhipicephalus; species Rhipicephalus microplus. Next base: position 61,357,695 of record NC_051174.1, read on the forward strand.
ATGCTGTCGGTGCCTCTGAGTTTAAGGATACGCAATTACGACGAGTAAAAGTTAGGGTACAATAAAACTTTCATATCGATTGACGTGAATCCAAAACTTTTTGTGGGGAAAGCTCCTCGTGCTCGGGACAATTTCTTCATCGCGCCTTGTTCACTTGTTCCTGAAGCGACACTTAGAGGCACAGCTGTGCAATTTGTGGCATGTCACCCACTAGATAGTGCGCCCCCCTTTTAGATGGTGTGGCACACTTCGGAACCCTTCCTCCCCCCCCCCCATCTCCACTGCTCCCCTGCATATTCGAGCGAAAGGCGATTAGAAAGACGACCACTATAGGAACACGCCTATGAACACTTTGAAAGTGAAGGCAGCACTGCGGAGAGCTTGCTACGCGGCTGCAACGCGTGCCCGCCGCCCTGACTCCGCAATGACAGCTCACGAGCCATAAGACACGAGTGCCGCCAGCAATAGCAAGCCAGTACCAGCATCAATCTGGAGCTGGTTTCAGGGATAAGGGCTCGCAGAGAAAAAAGAGAGCGGGCTCGTTGACAAGCAGATTTAGAATTGAGAGCCCGAAAGCACAGGTAACACGCAAGAGGCGTCAAGATAACCTCGAATTGGAGCGGACGCAGGAACCAGTGTTCAAGCGGTCTCTACCTGGTGTTTGTGGCACCCATATGCATTTTGATCGTTCGTTCGGCAACAGGTGTAAAGTATGCGACCGCTTAGGGTTCGACAACATCACCTTCGTTGCATCCATCCGCAACGACCATCTTCGTTGCAACTCTACAGTGCTCCAACGAGAGTGTCATGGTTTTACCAATAAGTATTTGAGATTCACCCCACCCATATTTCACTTCGTGTAGATGACGGGATTCCTTTTTCGCGTACGGTGTTCGTATAAGGATTCATGGGCATCGTTCTGATGCGCTTTCAGAAAACGCACTTTGGCTGCCACTGAAAGCCACCGAAGGCTCTTACCGACAATTTCCTGACAAATACTGGTCACCTCGTACGCCTTGTTAAACCAGCATGGTGGTATATTTGTTTTACGCGTTTGACGATATACTTCTTGCCGATAAGTTATGTAGATGCAGCTACCAATAGCGACGTAAATCAGTACCTGAAATTCATCTCTCTTCTAGTATATTGTCGGTTACGCGAGAAAATGTATTTTATTCAATGCCATTTATGGTCAGCAGCTGTTCGTGTGTTTGAAGTCACGAATGTTATTAAAAAGGAAGACTGTGTCCGTCTTATGTGTGCGACGGTAAACATGTCCTAACTAACCTTTCTTGCGGTTATGTCGTGAAAGCATGGCACATATTGTTAGAGAACTCAGGTGAGAATATGAATGTTGCCGGCAAGAATCTCACAAGTAGGTTTTTCTTTCAGGCATTTATTTTGTTTTGTTTTCGCTTGTATTGAAGTTATATTTTTGCGTACGTGTTTCGCCGCTGGACAATCCCCGAAGTCTCAACTCTCCCCCTTCCCTCCAACGTTTAAGCAGGTCCTGGCCACACTCTTTCGTTTCCCTTTAGAAAGCACAAAGTAGCCCACTTACTAGCTTCCAAATATAGAGCACTAGCGCTCAAGGCTCCCATTCATAGTTTTTCTGAACCACTATGCTGAAGGAAATATTCGAGTTGTTCGTAAGACAATATCCGAAAGCAGACGTCAGTGTACAAAAATCCATGTCGCCGCTAAGCGGTGAGTTCTACAAACGCCCCATTTTTTTCTTGCGCTGTTTTCGTCTTTCGCTGCTCCCTATAACTAGAAAATCTGACCTTACCTTTGATTTAATATTCTGCGCCATTAGCTTTACCTTTAAGTTACCATTTTATGTCATTAGGCTTGCCATAGATGTGATTACTAGTACGTGGATCTAAATCCGCAATAGCAACCATTGCTTACTGTCATGTTAGTTTTCTGGAGTTTCAATTTCTACTAGAAGCATCCGCGAAATACTCTACAACGTTAAGGCAGTGCCACTTCTTTCTTTACCAGTTAGAATTATTTTTCGGTATTATTTTCATGCATTCAAACCGTCCGCGACGTGAACACTCAATGCAACAATCACATAGAATTAGCCGTTTAGTTGACAAAACAGAAAGGAGCAACAATTTAGCTTGACAGGGAATGTCAAAGTAGGACTGCTACCCCTCCGAACGCAGTGAAACATCACTTAAGTAGGCATTATTATTCTCTTCGTCTATCGCCTCACGATATACACACACATCTCTTGCTCACCATAATTTACATCGCACACGAATGCAGCGTCCATCGAACAGACAATATTGCAGGAGCGAGTAACAACATGTAACTTCGACATTGCGGATATTTTGAAGCCAACAATATCCAAATCGAGCAATACAGAGAGAAGTTACAGCACAATAAACGCTTGAGAAGGAGAGTCTTCTAGAGAACTAGTCTAGACTATGTGCACAGGATTTACAGTTGGAGTTCTTGCCATTTTCATAATTTTTTCCTAGAAAGACTGAGTTTGGTACAATTAGGAAAAATCAGATTAGCTATGAGTCATGTGATGTTTAAGACTGGTAAGCAGTTACAGCACAACAAAGTCTGATGGCACGCCTACTACTAAGAGATTGCGCATCAGCCTATCAGGCAAAGGGTCCGTGGTTTGAATGCCGGGCCCGAACAGTTCCCAACAGTATACTCAACCATATATGGATACAAGGGTACCAAGTAAAAACCACCTACCGGCAAAACACTCTCTCACCAGAGAAGGATTGGCTAACCTTGTGCAGTACTTCACGCTCCCCTCCAATGAAATTACAAATTTGCCCTCGGCCTTCAGTCCCCAGTGTATGCGAAGAAACTGTCCGAAGTGACGCTAAGAACTGCCACGCATTTGAGGGAGCTAATCATGTGTCCGGAAAAGCTGCCATACCAATCTGAGCTTGGCTACGTTTAATGCTTGAAAACTATTTTGGGGGCTGATGTAGCTGTGCTTTTCGAGAAATTAGAGGGCGCCAGATGGGATGTCAAAAGGCTCAACGAAGTGAGGATGACCCATGAGGCTTATATAGTGCTGAATACCGGACACCTTCTTTGCTACCGTGGATTACCTCAAAGAAGAGAACTAGGGGTGGGGTTTATTATGCACGATAATATCGCTGGCTACATAGAGAACTACTATAGCGTCAGTCAGAGGCTGGCAAGTTTTGTTATTAGGTTTAACAAAAGGTACAGGAGGAACGTAGTACAGACCTAGACGCCTACATCAAGCCGTGATGATAATTTGGATTAACGCTTTTGCAAAGACGTAGAGACAGCAATTAATAAAGACACTGTATACGATAATATGGGCGACTTTATGCCAAAGTAGGCAAGAAACAGGCTAGAGGCCATGCGGTGGGGAGTATGGCACTGGCTGTGTAAATGCCAGAGGGGAGTTATACGATGAGTTCAAAGAACGTTATTTCTCACGAATCATGATTACCTTTAACAGAAAACGGGCTAACTGCAAAAGGCGTGGGCGAGCCCCAAAAAACATAACTACTTATGAAATAGAATTTATTCTGTGCATACACCCGGCATTGTACATGATGTAAAAGTAGTTGAACAGACTCGATGCAGTACCATAGAATGTTAATTTTACGGAGTTGTTGACTTCTGTACAAGATGCATTTGCAGAAGGAAACCTCAGGCATTAGTTACAATGACTGATCGGCACAATCGCGCGCCTGTCAGCTCGTTCTGTCCTTCGTCTTCCTTTACTTCATCTCCGTAACAGGAATCCCGGGCGTCGGAGCGCCGCCTCGGCGCTAGTCCGGAGGAGTGCGAGAAAAGTAGGGTTTCCGGTGCGAAACATGGACAATGTCAAAAAGTGACGAACTTGGTGACGCATTGGCGTGCAATGGCGCTATCTCGTAGTTCACGTCGCCAACTTGACGTTAGACTAAGTACGGTCCTGCGTATCGGGACAAGAGTTTTTCGGAGAGAGCTACAGGGCAATACGGTGACCAGAGGAGCAAGCGGTCACCTGGGGCAAACGTTATATTACGATGCCGGTGGCCGTAGCGGAATTTCTGCATATCCTGTGACCTGGTGAGACGAGACTGGGCAACTTGACGAGAGATGTGAGCCCGATCAATGGCTTCGTGGGCGTACACGAAAGCAGATGGCACGAGAGGCAGGTGGTTCCAAATGGCAATATGGGGTCGTGAGCATACAAAAGATAAAAAGGTGAAAATCCCGTGTTGTCATGTCGAGAGGAATTTTATGCGAAAGTCACATAAGCCAACGTGGTGTACCAGCCTCAATGATGATTTGGAGATGTACATCGAAAGCATCTTTGTGAGAGTGCGGTTGAGACGCTCAGTTGAGCCATTAGTTTGTGGGTAGTAGGTGGTAAATATCTTGTGCGCAGTGGAACACAATCAAAGAAGGTCGCCCGCAACTCTGGACAAGAAAGAATGGCCACAGTACGTAAGTAGCTGTCAGGGTGCACCGTGGTGTAAGATGACGTCATGAAGAAGAAATTCCGCGACGTCAGTGGCCCAACTGGTTGGCATGGCCTTTGTTATCGCGTAACGGGTCCCATAACCTGTGGTGACGGTGATCCATTTATTTCCAAGTGTCGTCGTAAGAAGGTCGAGTCTCACGCGATGAAACGGTTCAGAGGGGACTTCAATCGACTGAAGATATCTAGCTGGCAGCAAAGAAGGTCTTTTCCGCTGCTGGTAGAGGTCGCAAGTGGCGACACATTGACGCACGCTGCGCTACAGTCCAGGCCGTATTAAACGACACCACAAGCAGTCGTATGTGCTGGAAACGCCATGGTGTACCGCCGTTGATGCGTATTGAAGTTGTTCAAGTATGGCAGACCGTAGATGATGAGGAATGACAAGTAGAAGCTCAGGGTCTTCAGTGCTGACATTGCGGCGGTAGAGAATGCCGTCATGCAGCACGAACATACAAAATTCACCGTTACGACTGTCAGACTGGGTGGCGTCGATGATAGTGCGCACTGACTCATCCTGTCGTTGTTCGATGCGCATATCGCATATGTCAGGAAACGCCATTACGCTGCTCTCCAAGTAAGGCACAACAAGATTAGGAAGATCCAACGGATGATGAGAAGACAGTCTGCGTCTTTGTGCAAATGGCCTGACTTGTAGCTAACGCTAAACAAAAGTTCCTGGAGCCTCAGACCCAGAGACCCCGACGTCCAGTCGGGTCCTTCATAAAAGTGAGCTAGCAGATGGCGTAGGGGTCCGTAACGACGGAGGATATGCGACCATATAAATGTGGCCGGAACTTGGCGACGGACCAAACTAAAGCTAAACGATCTCAATCGGTGATGGAATAATTCTTCTCAGGGAGAAAAAGCAGGTGACTGGCGTAAGCTATCACGCACTGTCTACCGTGGTGCCGCTGAGTGAGATATGCGCCGATACCCTGGCCACTGGCGTTGGCGCGAACTTCTGTGGCTGCGGAAGTATTAAAGTGAGCGAGTTTGGGGGGCGTAGTTAGGTAGCCGATGAGAGTGTTGAATGCTTGAAGCTTCTCAGGGCCGCATGAGAATGTGGTATCTTTCTACAGCAAATCTGTGAGTGGCCTGGCACCGTCGGCGGCATTTTTCACAAAACATCAAAAGTACGAGCATAGGCCGATGAAGCTCCGGACGTAAGATGTAGAACGGGGCACCGGAAAGCTGCGGACGGCGCGAATCTTTTCGTGATCTGGTTCGACGCCATCAGCGTTTCCACGATGGCCCCAAACAGCAATTTCACGGCGGCCAAATTGACATTTCTTGGAAATTAGTTGTCGCTCAGCTGTTCTGGAGACTGCGAGAATCGTAGTGAGAGAGATCAGGTGGCTATCGAAAGTAGCTGAAAAGACTATCACATCGTCTAGGTAACAGAGACAAGTAGACCACTGATAACCACGCAGGATAGAGTCCATCATCCGTTAAAATGTCGCAGGGGCGTTAGATAGTCTAAAAGGCATGACCTTAAACTGGTATAAACAATCTGGTGTAATGAAGGCCGTCCTCTCACGGTTCATTTCATCGACAGAAATATGCTAGGACCTGGACCGAAGATCAATAGACGAAAAGTATGTACCGCCAAGCAGGCAGTCCAACGCAGCATTGATGCGCGGTAGCAATGTATATATATTTTCGCGTGATCTTGTTGAGGTGGCGATATTCACCGCCGAAGCGCCAGCTATTGTCATTTTTCTTCACAAGGACGACAGGGGAAACGCAAGGACTATTTGATGGTTCTACGAAACTTTGTTGAACATTTTGCCAACTTCCGTTTGGATAACTGTGCGCTCAGTGTGGGAGACAGGATAGGGAGGTCGGCGAATAGGACCGGCGTCTCCACTGTTTATACGGTGCTGAACGGCGGATGTGTGTCCTAGAGGTCTTTTGTCGATATAAAAAATGTCGGTATATGACGCGAAAAGTGGACAGATGTCGTTGGCTTGCGCAGGGTTGAGGTCGGGTTCAATCATCTTCGAGAAACGATCCGGTGGAGGACACGTGTTGTTAGCAACAGGAGACTGAAGTAAATTAATCTCGCTGGTGAGAGCCGCTGTTTCGAATTCGTCAGCATTAGATAAATTAGCCGAAAACATGCCACGAGGATACACTTAAGGGCGCAAGGTGATATTGAGAAGAGGAAGTGAGGTACAGTTTTCAGTCACGGTCATGAGCGTATGGGGAATAAGAATGTTGTGGCTCAAAAGATCATCGGCGACAAGAAGCAGGACTTAGTAGCCATCGGGAACCTGCGGCTGTGTGGTAAAAACGACGTAGTGGGCTGCATAAGGTGACAGCACCGCATCCCCAAGAGAGCACAGGCGCAGTCGAGTAGTATGAGCGTCGGCGACTATCTGAGGCATCTCTAGCTGAAGGTCGCTGGTAGCGCAATCGATAAGAGCAGAATTATTTGACAAGACGTCGAGGCCTAAGATGACGTCATAAGGGCAGTGGTCAATTACAGCTAAAGTCACAGAAGTAGTGGGGTCATTTATATTTAGGCGGGCAGTGCATAGACCGAGAACCATCGGCGGGCCACCATCGGCCACACAGAGCATTTGTGCAGCCGCTGGTGTCACAATTTTCTTTAAACGTGTGCGTAGGCTTTAACTTAAGACCGAAATGCTTGCGCCGGTGTTGACAAGTGCTTGCACAGGTATGCCGTCCACTTAAACGTCTATTACACTGCGTCTGGTGGGAAAGGAGAGAGCATTTGCTGCGGAAGTCGCCAATACAGCACCACCTCCGGGGGCTGTATGTCTCAGTTTTCTGACACGGCGTGGCCGGAAGCCACGGGGGGTGACAAGCGCCGTAACCGCGGAAAACTGGACGATGGTTGACGTGTTCGCGGCGAAGGAGACTCGCGTCCATGTGGTGAAGGCGAGCGGCTGTACCAAGTGTTCTTAGAATGGTCAACGGTATTGAACTCATGGGCAGCTGGAAAAGGGTGGGCGTTACCGTCAAAACACGTGGTATTGGTCTTTGCACGAGGTGCCGAGGACCATATGTTGCGGCAGTAACGAGCAACATGTCCAACGCGGTGGCAGTTGAAACATATAGGGCAGTCATCTATCTGCAGTTCGCCACTCAGCCGGGTTGCGAGTACGTGAAGAAAACCGTTGGTCGGAGCAGGACGTCGCCAAAGGGCGTTCGCTGACTCTGGGCGCGGTGACATGGCACACGGAATGCACTCCGATGCTTTCAAGCTCTTGGCGCACGATGGCTTGAACCAGGGAAATAGTAACAGGAGTGGCATCGGTGCTGCTCGAATAGAACGCTGAGGGCGCCATTCCTTCCAGTTTGCGACGAAGAAGGCGTGTCAGGTTTCCGGGAGGCGATAGACGTTGTTGTCCGGACCGGTCTTCGCAAGTCGATATTGCAGCGGAGTTTGGAAGTCGGGCGAATGTTTGCAGTAAGCGGCGACTTTTCACTAGTTCGAACTGATGACACTCTTTGATGATCGCGTTCACGGTGGAATACCCCTTGCACATCAGGAGATTGAACGCGTCGTCGCAATTCCTTTCAGGACATGCCCGACCTTGTCACCTTCTGCCATGTGGCTGCAGAGGGCCAGCATGTCTTCTATGTATGCGAGGTGTGGTTCCATGGGGCATTTAGCTCAGGAAGCGAATTCCTTTTTGGCGGCGAGCTCACGACTGACGGCTTTGCCAAACACATCTCGCATCTTTTCTTTGCGTTGGTCCCAGCTTGTGAGTTCTTCGTTGGTTTCATACCACACATTTACCGTGCCTCTCAAGTAAAACAGCACATTATCCAACTGAAGTCTAGAACCCCATCTGTTCGGCACACTCACTCGTTCGAACATTGAACCAATCGGCAACGTCGACGCCATCGGTCCCGCAGAATCTACCGGGATCCTTAAGTGGCGTAATAGTGTATGGTTGCGACGCCGTGTTCATTGGAGACGCCGACACTGACGTGGAGGGCTCAGCATTGGCCATGAGTGGAAAAGCGATGCGACGTCCGCAGCGGAGCTCCGTTGCCTGATGTTTACCCGGCACCTTCACCAATATTTTACGGGGTTGGTGACTTCTGTACAAGATGCACTTACATAGGAAACCCACAGACAAGAATCACAATGACTGATTGGCACACTCACGCACCTGTCAGCTCCCTCTGCCCTTCGTCTTCATTTACTTCATCTCCGTAACAATATGAGCTGGAATTCAATTTGATCTAAAAAGCACAGGCATAAACTGATAAGCAAGAACCCGATACTTAGCTTGATTTGAGAAATTACAGGAATTCCGAGTTTCGCTACAGAATAGATTCGCGGATCCCAGCGATTTAATTGTCGTTAGCGTGGACAGAACGAGCGATTATCTGAAAAGTATAATCAGAATCTACAATGAAAGTTTGATGTACAGTTCATAGACAGGACGCTGGTAAATTATTACACGAGACAAGATATCTCAATAAGAAACGACAATTCATAAAAACCTCAAATTCAAAAGACAAAATAGGGCTAGCAGAGCTTTCTAAATAATCAATAGGCGTAAGGTAGCCGACATTAGAAGGTATAACATGTAGAGAATTGAACATGCCGTAAAAATAAAAAAAACTTGGAAGATGTGAAGGAATGCTCGTGCCTAGGCAGAAGTCGAATGTATGCTTTAGAAGGCAAGGATGGCGAAGTCACAAGCAATATGGATAGAAATGTTGAGGTGGCAGGGAAATTCTATAGAGAGCTGCGCAGAAGGCAAAACAAGCAGGTTGATAGCGTAAGATGCAGTATTGGTCCGATGTGATTCCAGATCCTACCTGTAACGACGAGGGAAGTGATGAAAGCTCTAGAAAGAACGCAAACAGGCAAAGCCACTGGTGAGGATAACGTAACAAAGAACTGCTGGAAGATGGCCGAGGAATTCTGTTAGAAATGCTGGCCACCTTATATATGAAGTGTCTATTGGCGTGAACGAAACCAGATTTTCCGAAAGCGTCATCATATTAGTGCGTAATAAAGGAGACGTCAAGGACTTGAAAAGCTACAGGCCAATTGGCGCACTGTCCATTTTCTACAAGCTATTTACAAAAGTAATACCTAACTAAGTGACGGCGACATTACAGTTCAATGAACCAAAGTACCGAGCAAGATTTCGTACAACCTACTTTACAATAAACCATATTCTTACTATCAATCTTGTAATAGAAAAATGCGCAGAATACAACCAACCCCTATGCATAGACTTCATAGAATAAGAGAACTCGTTTGAATCAGTCGAGACATCGGAAGTAATGTAGACACTACTAAATTAGGGCTTTGAAGAACCTTAAATTATCATATTGAAAGAAATCTAACATGGATTCACAGTCACCATAGTCCTCCATAAAGAAAGCGAGAGCATTCCTATAATAGAAGGCTGTAAGGCAGGGAACCACGATCTCTCCAATGCTAGTCACCGCGTGTTTACGAAAGGTTTTCAGGACATTAGACTGGAAAGAGTTAAGGATAAAAGGTAATGAAGGGTGTGTTGGTAATCGGCGGTTGGTTGTTGACATTGTCTTGGTGAGTAACTCAGAGGACGAAATACAGCTCATGAGTACAGAACTGGACAAGAAATGCAGAAAGGTAGGTCTGGAAATTAATCTGCAAAAAACTCAAGTAATGTGCAACCCTTTCGGCAGAAAACAGCTCCTTTCGATAAGTGGATAGACACTGGAAGTTGTGAAGGAATATGTCTACCTAGGACAGGTAGTATCCACGGAGCTGAACAATGAGACGGAAATAAGTAGACGAACAAGACAGGGATGGATCTCAATTGGCAAGCATTCTCAAATCATGACTGGTAGATTGTCACTGTCTCAAGAGATAGACAAATAACAGCTGCATATGAATGGTACTTACCTACGGAGCAAAAGCCTGAATGCTCAGAAAGAGGGTTCAGCCTAAACTGAGGATGACGCAGCGAGCGATAGTAAGGAAATAATAGTGTAACCTTGAGAGACAAGAAGAGAGCAGGGTGGATCAAAGAACTAGCCGGGGTTAACGATATGATAGTTGAATTCAAGAAGAAATGGACATGGGCCGGGTATGTAGTAGGTAGACAGGTTAACTGTGGGGTGTTAAAGGTAATTGACTGAATTTCCAGAGATTCCAAACGCTTCAGGGGAAAGAGAGAGAAAGTTTGGTGGACTGAGGAAATTTAAGATAATTTGCAGGTATGAAGTTGGAGCAGAAAGCACAAAACCTGGTTGATTCTCAGATCCTGGGAGAGGCCTTTAACCTGCAGTGGGCGCAGTCAGGGTATCACGAGGATAACTTCCAGTGGTAAATAGATTGAGTGGTAAACAAACCTTCGGCGATGCAATAGAAGTTGCCAGTGTTCTAGGCTTCAAACCTGACTTTTTTGGCGTCTCCGAAGTCAAATATTTACGATATACCAAACTTATTTGTTATCACTGAGAGCTATACTATTACTATGCAGTGACATCTGTGTCATTTACGCTCACGGGATCATCTTTAAGAGGCAGTTATATGTCTCGGTTCGGTGTTGGCCGGAAGCACACCATAGATTATATTGAGTCTGCTTTAGGGGAGGTTGCGGATAATGTTCGCACTACAATGATGTGTAAGTTCCACAGATTGGTAACTCTGCCTGAAAAGCAAGACGTTCGCGGTCTGTTACTTTGCGTTTGAGGAAAGATTAGGTTTCTCAACTGACTCTCGACAGCTCTGCCATGGAGTAAACGAAGTCTGGCGAGAGTACTGTAGTCTCTGTATTATTGTAGCACTATTTATTCAACTTTAGGTGTGCTTAGCTACAGCCGTATGAAATCGGGACTTCATGAAGAAAGCTGTTTGAAAATAATATACACTTGTAAACACCTATCTCAATATTTTATTAGCACAATCCTTTTCCCATAATTTCAGTTTTTTTAACTCTTTGTTTTGTGTAAAACGCACAGTCGGAGTCATAATTGTCTGGAGCGGGCGAGTGCGTGGCTGTGATAGAGGGCGCTGGCACCGTTCGTAATTGCGGCCCCACGTCAGCTACATGGCCCCTTTCAGTATTGAATAATAGCACAGGGACGCAGCATGCAGTCTGACTATACCTGTTAAAGTTAAAGCGCTTTTATCTGGATACTTTTGGAAAAAACGACAGCTGAAGCACCTGATCGACGTTCCGTTCTAGCCAAGACTTATATTCTCACAATACATACAAGCAGATGCATCGCTTTTGATACCATCATTGTGAATGTAACGTCGTTGCTCAACTTTTTCTACGATGATTTTATAGCGGTTACGGCGACGAATGGTTGTGAACTCTGAACTGTTTTACAATGCGGTATATCCACCACAGCATTGATAGTAATGTGAAATTTATCAATTTTCATGAGGCTATATGTATACACCACTCCTCATTCTTCTTGATGACAGTCCGGCCGCATAACAAGATGTGGGTTCGAGCTAGTTGGGCATGCTCAACTGTTTCGTGCGCAAAGAGTTTTTAGACAACGCACAAAACACATACAGAGAAGCCCGAATTTTCAACTGAATTGATTATAAAAACGAGGTCTATACTTGATAATTTAATAAACTAAAACAGCAATGTCACAGCTGTGTAGAATGACAGCATGCATCATCTGCTGCATTTTGCGCAAAGGGTATGTGCTCATGAAGTTCGGTCACCTTAAACATGCCTGTTAAATGCTCCGATTACATAACAAAGTCGAGGTTTGTGTAGAGCAACGTGAGACTGCATAGCATTACTTTTTAATTATTTGTCTTGCATATATATATATATATATATATATATATATATATATATATATATATATATATATATATAGTGTAGGGAACTATTATGCGCTTCATCCTCATCTGGACAGCAGTCTATCATTATCGCCTGTTCTGGCTGACATTCATCATCGTCTTTGAACGTGTGCTTCACCTTCGGGTACGTTGCGCTTGTTCGTACTTGAGTTCACGGCCAATAAACCTCGTTACAATCGAGGCGTTATACATGGTGGAGGTACGGGGTAAACGCTGGCTACCTGTTCTGCCAGGTGCTCTTCGACATCATGTAGTTAACGTCTTATATGACAATTTGACTGCTGGCCTTTTCGGCTTTCACAAAATCTACGAACGCATTCGAAGCCAATTTTATTAGCCTGGGCTTTCTACAAGTGTGGCTAAGTACGTGGGTTCTCGTCCTCTGTGCAAACTTCGCAAACTTTTGACATTGCCTCCTGCCGGTCAGTTACAGCCAATGACGTGCCCTACAACACTATTCGAGGTCTTGGGTGTTGATCTTTATAGGTCCCTTCCTGCTACTGGCGCCGGAAATAGATGGATAGTCACCGGCGTAGACCATCAGGCGCGCTACGCCGAGACAACTTCAGTAGTTACTGGTTCAGCATTGGAAGTTGCTGACTTCGTCCTTCAGGCCACAATTCTACGTCATGGTGCTGCTCTTTGTGTATTTTTAAGTGATCGTGTAAAGGTGTTCTAATCACAGCTTGTAGGTGAAGTTCATCGCGTTTCTAGTACTACACACAACACGGCGTCTAGCTACCATCCTCAAAAAAACGGTCTTACCGAGAGATTTTATGAAACCCTTGCCGACATGATCACCGTGTACATTCAACCGGATCACAGAAACTGGGATAAACTTCTATTGTTCCTCGCTGTCGCCTAGAACACTACTGTTCAGCGCACAACCGGCTAATCACCGTTTGATCACGTTTACGGACGTTCCCCTACTGTCTTTATCGACGTCTCTTTCTTCAGCAATGGCCCTCCACCACTGTCTTCTTGCGCATAATATGATTCTCGCCTTGCCCAGTGCCGCCAGCGTGCTCGTATGAACGCGGAAGCTAGGCAATAAGCAAGGAAAGCTGTCTACGACACCTCTCATCGTGTGGTATCATTCTGACCGGGTGACGAGGTGCTGCAATTGACAGCAATTCGCACACCTGGTTTCTGCGACAAGTTCCAGCCTCGGTTCTTCGCCCTATATGTAGTTGTAGAGTTGACTTCACCTGTCAAGTACCGTGCGACATCTCTTGGAGTGCCAACTGACCGCCGTTACCGCAGCACCGAAATTGTACATGTTTCCCGCATGAAGCTTTTCACACGACGTTCTTCGTTACCGTGACTACAAGCCCGCAGCGGCCAGGCTGGCCGCTTCCACGTGGGGGCAACTAGTGTAGGCATCTATTATGCGCTTCAACCCTCATCTGGACAGCAGTAAATCATCGTCTTTAAACGTGCGCTTCAATTTCGGGTCCATTGCGCTTGTTCGTTCCCGAGTTCACAGCCAAGAAATAAACCGTGTTACACCCGAGCCGTCATAATATATATATATATATATATATATATATATATATATATATATATATATATATATATATATATATATATATATATATATATATATATATATATTTATGCGTTCTACCTTCTCATCTGTACACAATCTTCATCACCATTCCAGCTTGGTTTGTGGGGCACATACTGGAGCAAATGAAGAAACGTCTTGAGGGTCTTGGACGTTGTCTTACACGTAGTGGTGAGCGCTGCATAGTCCCTGCATTCCTTCGTGCTTTCAGACATCCCCCCAGCGTCTTTTAAAACAGATTCTTGAAGCTTTGTTCAGGCCGCTACTTAAGCGACCTCGGCTCGGTAATGTCGCAATTCAACCAGCTCCGCGCAACATTTTTTTTTTCATACTCTATGGCACGGCAACTTTACCAACGCTCCCACCTGCGACAAATCCTTCTCGGCTGGTCACCAGCCCTCAAAAGGATCCCCCACTTTTCTCTGGACTTGCGGATGAGGACGTTGAAGATTGCCTCGAGGAACATGGTCGCGTGAGCAGCCAGCAATCACTGGGATGAGCGTGCAAAACTGAAACTGACCGACGTTGCATCCTACTTGACCAGCTTCGCAAAGACGTGGTGTTTCAACACCACACGACATAGTTTCCTTCTTGGATCACCTTTACACATCAGCTCCGCCAGATTTCGCAAACTTGTGAGTGCCCACGGATATTGCCAAGAAGAGGCTTGGTGTGTATATTCAACGCTGCGGCGAGTCATACCCTTCTTAAATTGAAGACGTTCTAGCCCTCTGCCGACACACGGACAACTTTATGGTGAAGAATTGCCGTGTGCGCCACCTGCTCAAACGCATTGCGACTGTCGCTTTTCATGCGACGTGGTGCAGAACGGCAAGACCTAGACAATGTTATCTCAACCAGTCAGCGCCTTCCGGAGCTTCAGACCACTCAGTTGCAACCTGAAATATCTAGCCTGAGCTTGGCCCACGACACAGCATAGCTGCGCTCATTTATCCGCTCCATCTTCCGCGAGGAAGTTGATGCACTGCCTTCACCCCGCGACCTTGATGTTTGGATGTTTGCACGCCACCGCCTGTTACCAGGCTACGCAACGTTGTGAAGGAGAAACTGACCCCGATTACTAGCACACTAGTTCCGAAGTCACATCCCTAGTCGACGCCAACTTATGCTCAGGTTGCTGCTATGACACGTGTACCCCAGCAAAACCCAATGTAGTTTAGGCACCTAGAGTGCATGGTTCGCTCAACTCACTCGCACTGCGAGCATATGCGTAGCCTTACAACGTCTGGCGCACTCCGCGCCCGACTTGCTTCCGTTTCGGCATCCGTGGCCATATATGAATGTTTTGCCGACGCCGTTAGCAAGACGGAAGACGAGGTTACGATGACATTGAATGGGACGACTTTTAGCCCACTGGACTGCCGTATCGCCGACCGTACCAAAACAGCACACGTCGTTCACAGTCTTCGCAGAACTTCAGGGCACTTGCTAGTTACTGCTTCTCGCGTCGTCACTCCTCTTCCCATTTGCGGCGTTCCTGTTCTCCACTTCAACCTTCTATTTCGACCGTCAATTAGTGTAGACGCGAGGGAATGCTGCACCTTTTGAACTGCATCAAACTTTTCAGCATTTCAAATCACTTTTTTGTCGTATGCAGAAGGTATACAGACTGAGGCACTGATAGAAAAAGGCGCAACTCTCTCCACAAATTGTGCCGACTTTTGTTCCCACTTGAGCAAAGTTAAGACTCCATGCATTGGCCCTCCCTTTCGGTGTGTAGATGGAATTCCTAATCAGCCCTAAATTATTTCTACAGTGCGCGTTTTCAATGATGGCGTCCTTCATCACATTCAGTTTCTTGTACTCCTTCGTGGGCTCACATACTCATTTTGGAATGGGACTTTCTTACTTCAGTGTCAGCTGGCATGTCGTGTCGTTAGCGAATGATTTACATGTCGAAGACTCAGCGTTCATCTGATGTCGATTCAGACAGCTTTCATTTCCTCACTGCCACTGATTGTTGTATTTCGTCAGGAGATGAACATATTCTCACGATTGTTTCGGATACTATTGTTACTGGTGACGTGTTCATTGCTCCATCAGTTCGCTCCAAACCTGTGGGGCTTACCATCGAAACTAGCTTTGCGCGCTTAAACGACGGTAAATCATTAAAGCCACATTTAACCCAACTTTTTTGACAGCAATGCTGTCCCAGGGATCTGCTGCAAGTTGCTTCACTGGCACCGAGCATTTTTCTCTGGTTGTCCTTCACGCAGAATCACCAAATCATCTCATTCAACTGATCCTTAGGCTGCCACTCTTGCTTTTAAATGCTACCACAAGTCCCCATCTCGCTGCCAAGCAAAAAAAGAGACCTTTTAGGCCTTCTTCAAAAACGCAGCATTTTGTTTAACGTACATTCCAAGGTTCTGTGCCGCACCTCTGTTGTAGAGTACTGTATCGCAAGCGATGGCAGCTCCATCGTACGCCGCCTGTGTCTTTGGCAGAATGGCAAATCCCTGAGAGAAACGTTGCTGACATGCCCAAACCTGACATTATCGGGCCTTCATCTAACTCTTCGTCCTCTCCTTTGGTGTTGGTCCGAAAAAAGGATGTCTCTGTCTGTTTTTGTGTTCAGTACAGGGCGCTTAATAAGGTCACGAAAACAAGATGTATATCCGTTGCCACGCATAGATGATGCCGTCGACTCCGAAAAAGGCGCAGAGTATTAGGAGTATTTCTCCAGTCCTGACCTCCGATTCCGGTATTGCCAAACACCTATGTGCGAAGCAGACAAGATGAAAACGGCCTTTGAAGCGCCCGATTTAATAATTCATCTCTTCCAATGAATAAATAAACATATATATATATCGTCTTTGCCAGATTGCTCGAAAGTTTTTGCCAGAAAAGAAACATACAGGTCAAGTAGACGTAGACGTTTCACTTGCAATGTTGTGGTTGAACAAGGAATTATTATTGTTACAAGGGGAATTCAGAATCGCACTTTGGCGCTAAATCACCTCAAGAGATGATCTGTACAAACAAGACGAGGCATCGGATCAGCCATCTGTCACGTGTCCTTGACATTGTGTTCCAACTGCACGCCCCCCCCCCCTTGTTTATCTGTTGTACTTTTTTCGCTGTCATGGTCATTAACGAACTAGAGTTCGTGACTTAGGAACTTGAGCTTGGGTTAGTTTGAGACGACTGGCTTTGATACTATAAATTTAGCTGAGATTCCTTATTCAGTTCTTACCTGCACAAAGTGTCGAATATTTTGAAAGGATGTTCCAATACCATAATGAGACAACCCTACAGGTGACCTTGTCTGAAATAAAAAATACAACCACAGAGTCAACCATAACCACCGTTTTATCAATATTATATATTTGTTGAGCAATATTCGTCTTTGCCGTGGCTAATATTCGCCTTACTAAGGCGCAGACAGGCTTTTACTTTTTTGCATTACAACACCAGTATAGTGCTGGAATATATAGCACCAGCTGAACTGATGTTTCAAGGAAGTCAAACACTGAGTTCTTTTTTCGCACACAAAAAAACTTTTTTTTTCAGCAGACAATCAGTATAAGTAAAGCAAAACAACTATTTGGGCTAGTGGGCAACAGTTCATTGTGATTGCGAAAATCGAGGCGTAGTACAGAACAAGACTCGAGAAAATAACAAACGTGCACACTCGCCTCTGGAAGTTTATTGAAGCGATCATACATATAGGGCTCTAAAAATTATCATGTACACTCGGCGACAGCTTTTCTTGTCAGTGGAGCGACGGCTACAAAGCCAAAGTGAGTGAATCTTACCACCAGTGAATGTAGTTCCACCATGACGCTCCTATTTCAACGTGAAACGTAACAATTCCTTCTTAATTTTCTACGTGGAGCTATTCGAGACAGGATAGAGCTGACACAATTAGGATATTCGCAATATGTTCAAATTATTCGTTTTTTATTTCGCGTTTATGAACGCGTGAGAAATTCCAACTCTTTTACGTGCACCTCAAACGCTAGGCAGCGTCTGCGTCTACATGAAACGCTGAAGTTGCGCCCACGTCACTATCCTTAGCGTTACGAGACGCACGTCAAAATGGACTTCACGTAGTGCTACAAGTGCAGAACCTCCGCCTTCGTAGCCTTCCTCTTAGTATAATGTCTAGCATATACTTAGAACGATGCCTTGCACCGGCGGCCACCAGACGCCGATAGCCGCAGGGACCGTGCAGAGTAACTGCATATCATTGACTTTCTCCTAAACTTACCTAGAGGGAAATCTGGCACTACTGCGCTGCTGGATGCAGCAAATCACGGCATATGTGAGCTTCAAACTTTACTCGGATTTGTATACTTTGAAGACGCGTCTGTTTTCACGTTAAAATAATTGATTTCTTACTAAAAGAGCACGTAATAAGCTATTTATTTTGTCATTGTAGAAAAACGTGTTTTAGATGCGGAAGCATCTTATACTCGCGCCTTGTAGTGCGCCGTCCGCGCCGTCCGCACCGCTTCTCGAACATTCGACAGCTGACGCGCGCGCATGCGCCGTCGCCCACCATCTGTGCCGCGCGCGCTTCTCCTTCGAGAACATTCGACAGCTGACAGCGCATGCGCCGTCGCGCCGTCGCCATCTGTGCCGCGCGCGCGCTTCTCCTTCGAGAACATTCAACAGCTGACAGTGCATGCGCCGTCGCGCTGTATATATACTTAAGGTCGGCGCTCGCTCGCTCAGTTGCCGCTCGTCGGTTGGTTTGTACGGCGCGTCGACGTCCAAGGTCGCGGTGAAATGAATTCCAACGAATCCACAAACACAATGATCGACGTCCCTTCGACCAGCGCCGTCCTTTCGCATACGTGTGTACGTGTTCATTCATTTAACACCCCCTCCTACAACCACGTTAACCAATTTAGCCATCGACCCAAGTAAGTCGCAATTTAACACCTTATTTCACAACCACGTTAACCAATTTAGCCATCGACCTAAGTAAGTCGCACTTTAACACCCCGTTAACCAATTATATGCTCCGCATCCTCCTCAGTGTTCCCCCGAGGGAAGCTGCGGGCAATTTTTTTTGAACACTGAAACCTTTTGCGTCGATTTACAATTTCACTAAGCGTAAGAAGTAACCAACAGCAGCTAAACTTGGCAGGCAGATGACAATGCGAGCGTTCCCTCCGCCAAGTTTATGTCGTCTGCTTCTTTCATTAGCCGTTTGGTTGTGCCGTCAAGGTGAGTGAATTTTTAATTTAGAATATAATATGCTTGAATGAGATCCACTTATAAACGTTTTGTTTTAGAGAGCCTTATTTACGCAGTCGTATTAGCTTTTTTGCTGAAGCCTCAGTCAACACCAACCTACACAAGCCTCGCAGACACATATACCGTCACTCCCAGTGCTCCAACGAGGCTCCTTAAGAAATTCATAGACGGTGGCGCCCGACTTCCCTCTCTAGCTACCATTGGGAAAAACACTATGCTGTATATGGTCCCCATGGGAAAATATACAGTTACTCTAGGACTGTGCTATGCCAAATGGCCCAAGCGGAGCGGTGTGCCGGCGGCATCTCTTCCGACACTTCAGCCAATGCGCGCGTGCGGCAGACGCCGACGGGTTCTACCGGCCCACTTAAGCTACGAAACGCTCGTTGAGGGGAGAGGCGCAATCAAAGCAATATTTTTCGCTACAATTAAAAGCTTACGTATGCCCCGTTATTGTTAATACGGTAGACAATATGGAGTGCTTGACTGAAGAAATATTAATAAATAAACGAATACGCGTTGTTTCCGAGGGAGAAGGGCTACCGTAGTGAAGTTCAATGAAATACCGCAGTAAGAATTGTAGCATTCGGTTCATTAATTTTATGCCACAACATTTATTACAAGTCGAGTTTTCTATTACTCAAAGGAGTTCTTCGCATAAAGAACTTCAAATCTCCCATGCCGTTAATGCTAGTTGAACTCTTTAAAAGCAAATATTTAAATTTTCGTAAATAATACTCCGAGTGCTGAAGCAAACATCGAATTTTCTTGATTTTTGAGAATTTTGAACACAATTCCTGAAACACCCGCTACGCGTACGAACATTGTCGAGTGGTGCACCATAAATAATCCAGTATAATCACGCGTTCTTACTGAATAGCTCATTTTGCATAAATGCCGATGTCGGCGACGTTAGTTTCAGGCTAGAAAGTATCTTTCTTGGAAGCATGAAAAAAATTGAGAGAGTTGCAAAAAATAAAGGATAGAAATTTCTGTTTGAGTTTTTCACGGGAATTTCATTGAGGACACTGTCGAGAGTAATTTTGAATGAGGGCTCATTTTAGCAATTACTATGATATTTATCACAAAATCAGCCGCCTGAGTTACAATCCTTTCAGTTTATGTTGTCGCACGCCGCTAACTGTTTTGGGTCTGCGGTGGCGCTGAATAATCAGACCCGGGCGCTGAATAATCAGACCCGCTCGTTGTTAGGGTGAAAAAATAAGAGGTGCTGTCATTACGCCTACTTTTCTGCGGTGACATCCTTGCTTCGTGAAGAGGCGCAATTTTTTCCGCGCGCAACGCGCACAGAAAAAATTCTCAGACCCCACGTACAGTAGATATCGAGGACGTGCGAACCCCAAACGAGGAAGGTTGACATAGCACTTTAAAATGAACACAACGTTAAGAGATGGACGTCCAAATGCCATATATGACTTTCATGCCTTGACTATTATGTTTGGAAGTGTCATTTACCTTCGTCGTCTATTCACGTCCTGTAACACCAAATTTTGTATATCTGGAGCTGCGAAATGGCCACGAGCATTCTATGAGCGTAACATGTACTCATGTTTTACATAACACGATATAATGATTATGATGTTTGGACGTGTCATTTACTTTCGTCGCCTATTCACGGCACCTCATACCAAATTACCTATATGTGGAGCTAGCGAAACGGCCGCAATAACATATGAGCGTAGCATGTAATCATGTATCACACGCATATCATGATTATCATATTTAGACGTGCCATTTACTTTCGTCGTCTATTCACGTCACGTGATACAAAATTTCATATATGTGGAGCTAGCGAAGTGGCTGCGAGCTCGCTATGAGAGTAGCATGTAGTCAATTTTTATATGACACGCCTATCATGATTATCATCTTCGCACGTGTCATTTACCTTCGCCATGTATTCACGTCACGTAATACCAAATTTGCTTTATGCAAGCTAGCGAAAAGGCCACGAGCGCATCATCAGCGTAGTATGTTGTCATGTGCTTACATGACACTCATCTCATGGTAATCATGTTTGCACCAGTCATGTACCTTCGTTGTTCATTCACGTCCCGTATTACCACATTTCGTATATGTGAAGCTAGCAAAATGACGGCGATATCACCATAAGCGGGGCGTGTAATCATGACTTGTAATAACATGAAAATTATGACGTACATGTAATGATTTCCACGTTATAGTCTGTCACTTATGTTTGTTATGCATTCATGTCATACCTTACTAGTTTTGCGAAATTTCATGTCAAAGACACCTCAGCAAGAGCAGCAAGACCATGAAATGTAAATGGTCACATTCATGACATACAGTTCTTGATTTTCATGTTATGACTGGTTAAATATGTTCGTAATACGGTCAAGTTATACTATAACAACTATGGTATGGATACCATTATCGAGATGGCCACGAAAGCTAAAAGTCGTAGGTGGCTAGATAGATAGATAGATAGATAGATAGATAGATAGATAGATAGATAGATAGATAGATAGATAGATAGATAGATAGATAGATAGATAGATAGATAGATAGATAGATACGCTTATAGTCGCTGAATTTCGCTAAGAAATGCTCCGCATTAAAAAAATGGCAGCATATCCACGGAGTAAATGATGGAGAGTGGGGCGAAGAATTCGTCCGTCCATGCGTCCGTCAGTGTGACCGTCCATGCGTCCATCAGCCCGTCCGTGCGTGCGTCTGTTCGTGCGTCCGTCCCAGCGTTCGTCCATGCATCCGCCCCTGCGTCCGTTCATGCGTCCATCCATGCATCTGTCTATGTGTCCGTTCGTCCATCTATTCAACACTCCAAGTACCACCATCTCACACCTTTTCATCATATATTCCCCATATAGAAGCACCGCCATATAGCGCACATTCCGAGGACTAAACGGGAGGTGGCACACGCACACTTTCTTACGGCTTGCGCTTCGGGTCCACTTCCCACCTTTAACCACCTCGAGTTCATGGTATATACTAGTTCACTGTATTCATGACACTGCGGCCGAACACTCGCTAAACCTTTCGAAAACCAAGGAGGTTACGCCCAGCGAGTATCACGTAGCAAACTTTTTCAGTCAGATAGTGCTCAATGTACATGGCAATGGCTGCTAATGGAAAATGAGAGGCGGAGAATTCGGCTTTTACTTTCTTACGGCCTGCGCTTCGTATCTACTTTCCATTTTTAACCACCTCGAGTTCATTCATGGTATATACAAGTTCATTGTATTCATGGCGCTGCGGCTCAACGCTCGCTAAACCTTTCTAAAGCTAAGGAGGTTACACCCAGCGAGTACAACGTAGCAAACCTTTCTTGTCAGATAGTGCTCAATGTACATACCAAAGGCTGCTAATGTTGATCGCAGCCTGCGCGTTAACTAAAAGCCGAATGCTCCTGTCTCTCATTCCCCATTAGCAGCCATTGACATGTACATTGAGCACTGTTTTTTATTGTTCAACAACGCACAGAAGAAGTCTCTCACCGGCACCACCTTGGAGGTCAAACTGTTATACTTGTTACATTCTACGGGGGACGAACGGGTGCCGCTATAAGGAGCTTTGCCCCTAAAAAACGCGGCACTGACATGCGGAGGCATGCGCTACCAGTTTAACGGCATAAATGCCCGTGATTGCCCCGAAGCCGACTGGGTTAAGGGACGCGCATCCTAAGTGCATCCAAAACGCAAGTGACGTGCACGCAACGGGCTCACAGCGCGTGCTCTCAGTCCGCCTAAAGTTTCGTAATATAGAGGGAACTCTGGCGCTAGTGTCTATGGGAGCTGAAACGCCTGGCGCTTCAGCGTAGATGGGAATGATGGGTAGTACACACAATTGTCTGATCTTGGTACTTTTGGCCTGCTTTTGGCTCTGTGTGTGTTCGTGTGGCTTGGAGCTGTTTTCTCACGAAACGAAAATCAGCAAATGTTCAGCGGTTGCGCTTCGCCACCTCATTCTTTTCGACTTACCTTTATAAATCGGGTCATGGAGTTCAAAATGGTTGAATCTTTTTTCAAAACAAAACCGAAACAAAGCAATAAACGAAGCCGCAAGTATGATTCGCCGCCCGCAAGTACGAAGACTAGGCGAATCTGTGTACTACCTATCATTCCCATGGTCGCTGAATGAACGCAGCGACAGAGGCCCTTCTAGTTAATTCAGAAAACTCTATGCGCCTCACCACTCGAATAGCATAGTTCCTATGGTTGGCGGCCGTCTGGTGGCCTCCGGAGGAAGGCATCATCGAAAGTGCCAGCATCTCCCTTTGAAAACGCTTGGCGGTCAGCACACTAGTAAGTACATTTTAGGCACTAGACGTTTTGTGCCAAGAAAATTTTTAGGCACCATGCAATGGAGTTTTCCAGTGTGACTACAGCGCCAGAACGAATTGCCTATCAGAGAAAAAGCGGAATAACAAGTAGGGGTCATTCAAAATGAAACGCGATGTCCGCGTATGCCTGCCCGCGTGAGTGGGCGGGTTGCAGCAGGGATACACGGGCACGCGTGCGCGCGTCTCTTTTCTGCGTGCCCCTAACGGCCAACGTCAGCGAACTTAGGATGGGCTAGTGCCGGCAACGCAGCTCCCTCTGGTCATCAGACGGAGCCTTATAAGTTTTCTTGCCTGCAAAACAAAAAGACTGTTCTTGTTCAGCAAACAATCAAGGCACTTGCCTCTAAACAAAAAAAAAGAAAGTAAAAGTGCGAGAGTAACAAGATTAAGAAAGTGTAGGCGTAAGAGCGAGCGGATGAAGACCACCAATAGAACAGTGCAATTACTCAAAGAACACTACTCTTTCTGTGATAAGGCAATATACGAATGACTGACAAGTCTTTCTCCGTATAACTTGATGTGAAAAACATCGAGTAGTTTCAAGATTTTTTGTTGATACGAACAAATTATCTAGGTAGAGCAATAAAACCACCCAAAATTTTACCGAAACTTTTCACATAAATAGATGCAGAAAATGACGCATCAGGCCACTTTCATTTCCATATCAGAAAAAGATTACGTATCATTGATTTTACTTCAATCTCGTGGTTCAGCTCCGCGGTTATTGCCTGCTCTAAGTAGACATCGTCTTTTACAACTTGAAGTGCACTATCACCTATCTCGAAGAGCTGCTCTCTTCCGATGTTGTTGTACATTACTTTCGTTTTCTGCAGATTATTTTAAGACCCACCTTTCTGCGCTCATTGTCTAACTCCGTATTCATGAGTTGCAACTCGTCCCCTGAGTTACTCAGCAATGCAATGTCATTGGCGAAGCGCAGGTTACTAAGGTACTCTCCATTAACTCTTACACCTAACTGTTCCCATTCTAGGTTTCTGAAAACCTCCTGTAAGCACGCGGTAAATAGCATTGGGGAGATTGTGTCCCCCTGCATTACCCTTCTTGATTGGTATTCTGTTGCTTTCCTAATGAAGCACTATGGTAGCAGTTGGTCCCCTGTAGATTTCTTCCAGGATGTTTATATATACTTCATCGACGCCCTGATTCCGCAGTGCCTGCATGACGGCTGATATTTCTACGGAATCAAACGCCATCTCGTAATTTATGAAAGCTATGTATAGTGGTTGGTTAAATTCTAAGCATTTCTCTATTACCTGATTGATAGTATGAATGTGGTCGATTGTTGAGTAGCTTGTTCGAAATCATGCTTGTTCCTTTGGTTGATTGAATTGTAATGTTTTCTTCACTTTGTTAGCTTTTACCTTTGTAAATAGCTCTTATACTACAGTGAGCAAGCTGATCGGCCTGTAATTCTTCAAGTCCTTGTCATCTCCTTTTTTAGGTATTAAGATGATGTCAGGGTTCTTCCAAGACTCTGGTACTCTTCCTGTCAGGAGACACCTCGTAAACAGAGTGGCTAGTTTTTCTAACGCAATCTGTCCTCCATCTTTCAGCAGATCTAATCTTACCTGATTTTCACCAGCAGCTTTGCCTCTTCGCATGCTCTCCAAAGCTTTTCTGACTTCTATCATTACTGGTGGGGTTTCATCTCGGTTATTGCTAGTTCCTATAGCATTAAAGTCGTGGTTGTTCTGGCTACTGTACAGATCGCTGTAAAACTCCTCCGCTATTTTAACTGTCTTTATATTGGTAGTTATTTTGCCTTCTTGTCCCTGAGTTCATACATCAGATTTTTGCCTATCCCAAGTTTCTTCTTCACTGCTTTGACACTTCCTTCGTTTTTCAGAGCGTGTTCAATTCTCTCCGGGTGCTTCCACGAGAGATCGACACGGGTCCAAAAGTTGATATTTTAGATTTCATTGAGTATTTTATATTTCGTGCACCTCTCACCAAGTAGCCCGAAAGTCAACTTCGTTTTATGATTAACGGCATAACTTACGAGAACAAAATGCTCAAACTTCACCAATACGAAGGCATCAATATCGTCATCTATCATTTTCGAAAATTGCAGATGCTATAAATAGACAACTATTTTTGTTTCAAAGAAGATATTTTTACCTGAAATGCATGTCTAATGAAGAATGAAGTCATACGGTTTCAAGTTTGTAGACCTTAAGAAAAAAGCTTTTAAAAATGCCTAATTTTGCGACAGTTTAAAATAAGCTACGTATTCCCCATTTTTTTTCTCCGAAATTAATGCAAGCAGCTTTTTCAAACTTGACACGTTTTAAGGATATAGTGTGTTCATTAGGTACATAAATTGTTGCTGCCGTAGGGCAAATGTAAATTTTTATATATTGCTTCAAAATTCTTATAATGGCAAAAACGTGCTCCACTGAAATTTGAATAATAAAAAAGCCCCATCTTTGCTTTTTGCTAAAATCTCGTAAATAGACAACCAAAGGCCATCATACAGTAATATAAAAAAAACATGTTGGAATATTTTTGTTTTTAGCGACAATATTCGTGGTACAAATCAGACCTTTTCGAGAATGCGCTGGTAAGTTGAGAGATCTAGAAACCGGAACGGAAAAGTGGCAATGAGCTTCAAACGCGAGTAAACGTGACCAATTTTGGTGAAGAACGGCTGTTTTAGCAGATAGGAGTAACTATTTTGAACACGATATTCTACAGTATCTGAATTCACTCTTATACGTAGATCACTGAGACTTCTAATATGTGGTGCCTCTCCATTACTGACACACAGACGGAGCTGCTGTGACGGCCATGTGTTTGCAACACGTTGGGTAAGAGAATTGAATGTTGAATGAGTTCATAAACAATTCATAACAAATTTTTATTATTTGGGGCACGAAGACTGCCGCATTAGACGGAAGAACACGCTTTAGGGCAAGTTGTCATCCGTCGTCTGCTCTACAGATTAATTGCTGTGCGCCGCATCTCGGAGGCAATGCTTTATATTATATGGTTCAAAGTAGGGACAAAGATTACGCCTCCCGTAATTTTATCGACAAAAACATTGTTTAATTCATTTTAACATACTATACTTCAGTTTTGCATTCGCACTGCGCATACTTGTGCACACCATTTTACGTCTTCTCTCATTAGGGTGAGAGATATAGGAACAGACGACAGATAGATCACTTTCGTGCTGCTGGTTTCACGCATAGTTGCATTGCCAGCAATTTGAGCCTCAAGGAGCGTGGCGATGGCTAACCACTTCAGCCGGGATAGAGTTTTTTGTTCAGATTACCTCATGTTGCATAAAAAGAAAATACCTTAGCAAAGAAACTTCTGCAAGGTTGAAGACATTGGCCTGTTTGCCCTCCAGAAGCTTTTGCCGAAAGCTGCCCGCCATGCACATAACAACGACCACGTCTACCAGAACTGGTTCAGACGCCTCAGGGATACACCGTCTTCGTCTAATGGCTTCTCCGCTGAAACAGCTTATGAGTTTTTGCCGGAAGAAGAAAAAGGCAAAAGTCAAGAGCGGTGCGTAAACACGCCTGAAGCATTGTCACATATGCGACTGCAGAAGCTGCATGCGCAAAATGGCAAAGTTCATGCAGAGCCAAGACAACTTTGCAGCAATTCTACAGTAACCGTGAAATGCCACCGTAACGTGTGTAACCGCCACTTTCAACCATGAGATCTAAAATGCAGGATGTGTGCCCAGTGTTTCAAGAACTTCAAGCAAGCCTATGAAGCGTGTTCTTCGTATCAAGAGCGCATGCATTTGTTGACACTGTTGCCA
The DNA here is from genome assembly GCF_013339725.1 of Rhipicephalus microplus. Taxonomy (NCBI): domain Eukaryota; kingdom Metazoa; phylum Arthropoda; class Arachnida; order Ixodida; family Ixodidae; genus Rhipicephalus; species Rhipicephalus microplus. Next base: position 61,384,934 of record NC_051174.1, read on the forward strand.
AGCGATATAGAGCGCCGAAAATTCCAAGCGCTTATACCAAACTTGTCAGCCTATATGATATACAGGTCCCGACGCTGGCGCGCTAAAGACGGGATATGGTTAGCACCAAATGCGGTAAAAAGGACACGGCTGAACCCAATGGACGTCCAGGCAGCTATGACTTACTACTCCAAAGATGTGTATAGCTGCTCTCGGCAGAGTCTCTACAAAAAAGATGTTATATCTGTTATTATTGATGGAAAAAAGGAGCTTGTTTCGAAAAGGTTTATGACTCGTTCCGTGTGAGAGGCTTACCGTCTCTTTAGAGAAGCTAATCCGAACACGTCTATCGGGCTCTCAAAGTTTTGTTCACTGAGGCCGAAGTGGGTTCTTCTTGCACCACACCAAGAAGTCCGCCTTTGTATATACTGTGCTAATGTCACGGAGTGTGTTTCTGCCCTACAAGACATCACAGATGGTGCCTACACGGCGGACTTCTTGAAAGAACTATGTCTTTGCAACTCCCCTACAAGTGATTATTTTTTACACCATTGTGACTATTGTGCTAAGCAGGACGCTCTGACAGCCACATGTTTAGGAATCCCTGAAGATATTGAGGTAGCCTATGCAGTATGGGAAAATGGCGATCTAGTGAAAAAACAGCCCAGGCAAGTGCTTTGCTGCGAGAGCTAAGTCTATGGTTCGTGAAGTAGATTACCCATGATTACATAAGATACATTCAAATATCAGCAATACGCCAGACGAAGGAGAACCAAGAGAAAGAATCTTGCATTTTTCACTTTGATTTTGCCGAAAATTGGACAGCCATTTTACCGAATGAGGTACAGTCGTATCACTAGCACAAAAGACAGGTGTCTATATTCACGTGTGTCGTCACAAGGAAGCAATCAATTCAAAGTTTTGCCTTCATCAGTGATGACACATGCGATGATGCGGCACATGCCTGTTTTGCTCTACAAATAATCAACAACTATATCAAGGAACAACTTAAGCCTGACACGCATGTTACTTATGTGTCTGATGGTGCATGCAGTCACTTCAAAAACAATACCAGTGTTTCGAGTTATGTCAGAAAGATCGTATATCAAAAAAGTTGATTTTTTTGGCCACAGGACATGGCAAGAACTCTTGTGACGGCGTTGGTGGCCTACTAAGCATCAGGCTACGCTCTACAACCTCAGAGCGGCAAGCTCAGCTGTGATTATATCAGCATCCCAAATGGTGGCGCAAATGAGCGCGAAGCTCAAGAATGTCAAGCTGCTGTGTGCAAATGCAGACGAGCTAGAAACGATCCGTCAGTTTAAAAAGAGCCAGTGGAAATCGTTGCCACGTGTTCCAGGCATACGTTCTTGGCATGTTTGTCTAAGTTCATCTGAGGACACTGATCGTGGTCGTGTTTTGTTAGCGTCACGTACTGCTAAATGTGATCTGCAAAAAGTGCAGCCATTTTGAGCGCATCTCTTGTTTCACGCAGTCACCACCAAAATACCAGTGAGGGTACTTCAAGCGCATATGCTTTTTCTAGCGAGAGCCAACACTTGCGTTGGAACATTTTCATGTTTGAGTTTACCTGCAAATATACAGAAATTTTGCAACTGAGTTACAGTGTTGACGATTTCCTCCATAAGAGCTGTGTTATCAGGAGCATAAATGCGCCTTCATGGGTACTTACTTGTCACCGTGCTAAAACAGCCTTTCTTCACAAAATGCGGTCAAGTTTATTCGCGTTTGAAGCTTGTTGCCGCTTTTCCGTTCCGATTTCTAGATTTCTCAACTTATCAGCGCATTCTCAAAAAGCTCTGATTTGTACCACAAATATTGTCGCTAAAAACAGAATAATGCCACATGTTTTTCTGTATTACTGCGTGATCGCCTTCGGTTGTCTATTTACGAGATTTTAAGAAAAATCTAAGTTGCGTTTTTTTTATGATTCAAATTTAGTGGAGTACAATTTTGCCAATATGAGAATTTTGAGGCAATATATGAAATTTACATTTGCCCTACGGCAGCAATAATTTATATACCTAATGAACACCCTATATCCTTAAAATGTGCTAAGTTTGAAAACGCTGCTTGCGTTACTTTCGGAGAAAAAAAAAAAGGGAAATACGTAACTTATTTTACACTGTCGCAAAATTTGACTTTTTAAAAGCCATTTTCTTGAGGTCTACAAACTTGAAACCGTATGAAATCATTCTCCATTAGACATGAAATTCAGGTAAAAAAATATCTTCTTTGAAACAAACATATTTGTCTTTTTATAGCATCTGCAATTTTCGAAAATGACAGGTGACGCAATTGGTGCCTCCGTGTTATTGAAGTTTGATATTTTTTTCTAGTAAGTTATGCCATTAATCATAAAACGAAGTTGACTTTCGGGCTACTTGGTGAGAGGTGCACGAAATATAATATACTCAATGAAATCTAAATTATCAACTTTTGGACCCGTGTCGATCTCTCGTGGGATCACCCCTCCATGTTACACCTTCTTACATCACATACCTTACGCCTATTAATCAACATTGAAAGCTCCGCAGTTCTATTTTGTCTGTTTGACTATGGACTTTCATAATTTGACGCTTCTTAATGAGAGCCTTCGTTTCCTGGGAAAGCTTGCCAGTGTCCTGCCTAACAACCCTACCTCCAAGTTCCACTGCACACTCCTTAATGATACCCGTCAGATTATCATTCATTGTATCTACGCTAAGGATGGTTTTCTCACTAAGAGCCCAATACCTGTTCTGGAGTGAGACTCTGAATTTCTTTACTTTCCCTCTCAGTGCTAGCTCATTGATTGGCTTCTTGTGTATCAGTTGCTGTCGTTCCTTCTTCAAGTCTAGGCGTATTCGAGACCGTACCATTCTATGGTAACTGCATCGTACCTTGACAACCACTTCCACATCCTGCACAATGCCTGGGTGTGCGGTCATTATAAAGTCTATTTCGTTCTCATTTTCGCCATTAGGGCTCCTCAATGTCCACTTGCGGTTTCCTCGTTTTCGGTAGAAGGTATTCAAAATCCGCAAATCATTGCGTTCTGCGAATTCTACTAGTAGCTCTCCTCTGGTGTTTGTAGTGCCGATGCCATAATCTCCTACTGCCTGGTCTCCAGCCTGCTTCTTCCCTACCTTTGCATTAAAGGCGCCCATCACTATAGTATACTGTGTTTTTACCTTACTCATTGCCGATTCCACGTCTTCATAGAAGCTTTCAACTGAAGCGTCATCGTGGCTGGATGTAGGCGCGTAAGCCTGTACTACCTTCATCTTGTATCTTTTATTCAGTTTAATTACAATACCTACCACCCTTTCATTAATGCTATAATATTCCTCTATGTTGCCAGCTATGTTTCTGTGAAATAGGAACCCCACTCCCAGTTCTCTTCTGTCTGCCAAGCCCCGTTAGCAAAGGACGTGCCCATTCTATAGCACCGTATAGGCCTCATCTGTTCCTCCTAACCTCACTGAGCCCTATTATATCCCATTCAACACCCTCTAGCTCTTCGAGTAGTACAGCTAGACTTCCCTCACTAGATAAGGTTCTAGCGTTAAACGTTGCCAAATTCAGGTTCCAATGGCGGCCTGTCCGGATCCAGAGATTCTTAGCACCCTCTGCTGCATTGCAGATCTGACCGCCGCCGTGGTCAGTTGCTTCGCAGCTGCTGGGGACTGAGGGCCGTGAGTTATTTCACGTATGCATGTCAAGAATGGGGTGGATCACATTTGGCAAGCAGTCGTCTCACATTATGACTGGTAGATTGCCACAATTCCTCAAGAGGAAGGTATATAACAGCTGTATCTTGCCGGTACTTAGCTACGGAGCAGAAACCTGGAGAACTTACAAAGAGGGTTCAGCTTAAATTGAGGACGACGCAGCGAGCAATGGAAATAAAAATGGTAGGTGTAAGCTTAAGAGAGAAGAAGAGAGCAGAGTGGAATAGGGAACAAACGGGGGTTAAGGATTTCATAGCGGAAATCAAGAAGAAAAAATGGACGTGGGCCGGGCATGTAGCGCGTAGACAGGATAACCGCTGGTCATAAGGGTAACTGACTGGATTCCCAGAAAAGGCAAGCGGATCCGGGGGAGACAGAAGGTTAGGTGGGCAGATGAGATTAAGAAGTTTGCGGGTATAAATTGGCAGCAGCAAGCACAGGACCGGGTTAACTGGTGGAACATGGGAGAGGCCTTTGTCCTGCCGAGGACGTAGGCTGATAATAAGGATGATGATGATGATGATGATTGACTTTTACGCTGCACCAATCTATTTGTTATCTTCATACGCCTGCTCCGGCCCCCATAAAAGCAACTTTCATTATTCGACTTTTTGCATTAGGCGAATGCGCTTTGATGATTTTTTGGAACGGATATTGTCTTTCTGTTTTTTAGACACGAAAAAAATTGTAGTATGTGACGTGAGATTCGTAAATTACGCATGTGTTGTATTGTCAATAGACGTGCACGTGCGAGTGTGCACCTGTGTTGTTGTCTTTCCTATTTTCTGTGTCGTACTGTGCCCCGCTTGTGGTGTTCACAATAACTGAGGCATCGGCAAATCTGAAGCAACTGCACTGTTTTTTTCACCTGCGTATTGACGGAAGAAAATTCGGTACGGCCTCGTCGGTATTTTCTTTTGAGTGATTACCGCTAAAGGAAACACACGAAGCATCGAGACAAGCGCTGAGTTTTATCTAAACTTTATATTGAGGAAGAACTGAGAAACATGACTCACAACAAAGTTTAGTTGTAAGTCAGCGCTACTTTTTTCCCCGTGTCTTCTCTTGCGCATATAAATGCAATTTAGATATATAAAGCAATACTGGCACAAATTCTGGCAAACTTCAATTTCTTGCTTCAAGAGTAAAGCGAAAGTGTGGCGAACGCTAAAAGTAGTGTGGTACGTCGGAGAACACTGAATATATGTTTAGTTCTCGTGCCTCAAAAAGGCTCTTTTCAATTTCGATATTTAAAGGGCGGCTCTATATTTTTACGTCCAAAGAGTCTGACGTAGAGATAAGTACCATGCAGACAGCAGCTCGTAGCACGTAATTGGCAAATCTGTTGTTTGCTGTCACTGCACGTGAGCTAGAGTGGCCATACAGCGACGCCAGCAGCAATTTTAGACTCGTGGAGCACGCGGAGTTCGCAAGCTCCTCAGTGAACTGTGTTCATTGCTTGGAATATTCGTCAATTAGGGTAGGCCAAGAAGTTGTTGGGTGGGGCAAACTTTAAAATGAAGCTGAATTATTTTCACACGTGCTTCTTCAGTGCTGTCTGTAGAGAGCGTTCAGCGAAGAAAAAAGATGTCATTCGGGAGATACGAAAAATTAGGGAATAAGCTTGGCCTTTTAGTTTTAAACGCGTTAGTGAAATCCTGTCCTTAGTGCGAACTTCAAACACTTAGCCCATGAAATCTTTTCTAACTTGCCTTGCACCCACCATGTCGTCTTAAGAGAATACGCGCAGTAACGTGTGTGCCTTCCTGTAGTGAGTGACCGGCTTTAAAGCATGCGGTCTTCATAATAACTACATGTTTAAATGCCCGATGAATATATACACTTGTACCACGCTTTCTTACTGCAATATTTTATGTTGTATTTTGAAGCCTCTAAACAGGATGCGTGCGCTTCTAAAGCATGAAAGTTGCTTTTATTGTATTCACAAGCAGATGCGTGCCTGTGGGGTAGAACACCCGCTTGCTCCGCAAACGACGGTGAAGCTCCATAGGCAGTGGGTCGTTCGTTTCCTCCTCTGTAGTCGTAGTAGTCGTATGTAGCCACCTCTAGTTTATGAGTTGCTCAATAGATAGCGTTGTATGAGCGTATATGTCAGGAAGCAAAACGTCATAGAAGAACGTCTTATGTCAACGTCATAAGTCATAGCAAAACGTCAGGAAGCCTCTAGGGAACACAGACATGCTAATCAGCGGGGTGAACCGACAGATGATGTTGAAAGAAAATGGAAAATCTTTCTAAGCTGTAGAAGGGATGCATCTCTTCTGATCTATGAAAAGATTAGAAGAAAGGGACCTCAGTAGGTGGCAGAAGTACATAAAAAAGATAGAAAGGCAACTGCAAAATTTTGGAACCATCTAAACTCCCTAAGAAATGAGACGAGCCTACAGCAGAGGTTTATAACTACAGCTCAAGGTGCTAGGCTAGAACGGGACAAAGGTATTGAATATATAAGAACAAGGGTGAGAGAAAATTTTCAACAAAGAAGTGCTTTATGCATCACTATAGACAAGGATTAATCAAGTGGCGCAATGGCTTCATTTCACAACAAGAGTAGGAAAGGGCTGAGAAGAGGGTTCCTAGTAGTACGTCGACAGGCCCAGATGGCATTCCAATTATGCTGATAAAGAAATTAGGTCAGAAGTCTAAGCAGGCATTGAGAGAGGCAGTGAGCAAAATAATAATCGATGGTGAAGTCCCAGATGGATGGAAACTTAGCAAGATGAGCATGATCTATAAAGGAAAGGTGACAGAGCTGACATAAACAGCTACCGTCCTATAACAGTGACATCAGTGGTCTACAGGCTGCCCCGCCGCGGTGGTCTAGTGGCTAAGGTACTCGGCTGCTGACCCGCAGGTCGCGGGTTCGATTCCCGGCTGCGGTGGCTGCATTTCCGATGGAGGCGGAAATGTTGTAGGCCCGTGTACTCAGATTTGGGTGCACGTTAAAGAACCCCAGGTGGTGAAATTTTCCGGAGCCCTCCACTACGGCGTCTCTCATAACCAAATGGTGGTTTGGGACGTTAAACCCCACAAATCAATCAATCGAATCAGTGGTCTACAGGCTGGCGATGCAGAATATAAAGGAAAGACTGCAGGCATGGATAGAGGATGAGAGGGTGCTGGGGGAACTGCAGAATGTGTTTCGGAAACACAGGAGGTTGGAAGACAATCTGTTCTCACTGACGCAGTGCTTCAAAAAAGCAGAAAAGGAACACAAGCCCATGTGGCTTGCATTTTTTGATATCAAGGGAGCGTACAATAGCGTGGTTCAAGAGGAATTGTGGGGAATACTGGACACATTAGGCGTGGAAGATCGAGTCAATAATCTTTAAAAAAGATATCTATAACGGCAACAAGGTAGTTATGAAGTGCGAAAAACAGGTATCCAAGCCTTCAGAGGTAAAACGGGGGCTTAGGCAGCGGTTTCCTCTGTCGCCCTTATTCATGATGTATCTACAAGAATTAGAGGCCAAATTAGAGAAAAGTGGACTGGGCTTTAACCTCTCTTTCGTCAAGGAAGGAAAACTCATTGAACAGGCACTACCAGCATTGATGTACGCAGATGATATAGTGCTAATGGCCAACAACAAGGAAGATTTGCAGAGATTGATGGACATCTGCGGTAATGAGGGAGATAGGTTTGATTTAGGATTCAGTAAGGAAAAATCAGCACTCATACTTTTTAATGACAATGAAGGTAGTGAGCTTAGAAAACAGGAGATCAGGCTAGAGACAACAGATAAATACAAATATCAGGGCGTATTGATAAGCAATGGGGCCGAGTACCTAAGGGAAGACGAAATATACGTGACGACTAAAGGTAACAGGAATGCAGCGGTGATGAAAAACAGAGCACTGTGGAACTACAATAGGTATTACATTGTGAGAAAAATATGGAAAGGGGTCATGGTTCCTAGTCTGACGTTCAGCAACGAGATCTTGTGCATGAGATCAGAAGTTCAAGCAAGATTAGAAATTAAGCAACGTGGAATAGGTAGGCTTGCCTTAGGAGCTCACGGGAATACACCAAATCAGGGAGTACAAGGTGATATGGGATGAACATCATTTGAGGGTAGGGAAGCTAGCAGCAAGATAAAATTTGAGAAGCAATTGAGAGAAATGGGGGAGGAGCGTTGGGCTAGGAAGGTATTCAGCTACTTGCACATGAAGAATGTCGATGCAAAATGGAGAAAGCGAACCAGAAAATTGACTTGTGTGTATTTAAAACAGCAGGGGCCCAAACCAAAAAGAATTATCGGTTAAGAAGAAGGTGAAGGAAGCTGAGACCGATATGTGGAGAATTGGCATGATTACGAAGTCCACACTAGAGATCTACCGAACTTTTAACCAGGAAATTGCCAAGGAAAGGATCTATGACAATACTCGGGTTAGTTCTCTACTGTTTGAGCTCAGGACGGGAATATTGCGAACCAAGACATATCGGGCCAAATACGAAGGGGTAGAAACGGTATGCAGTGCGTGTGGAGAGGAAGAGGACAGCGCCGAACACTAGATAATGTTCTGTAAGGGGCTTCACCCTATAGTTCAGGATGATGGCGAGTTTTTCAAAGCACTGGGGTATAGGGACAGGGAGAGCAAGATAGACTTTAAGCGGGTACGAGTGAAAATTGAACCCTTCACTGCAAAGTACTAATCCTGAACCTCACTACTTAAAGGAAAAAAATAAATGTAGTTTTTTGTTCATTATTACGGCTTGGTGGCACTAGCCACCGCCCGATCTAAAGGGTACAGCCATACCCATCCATCCATTCGTGTCCTTGGGAATAATACACCGGGAAGACATTAGTTATTTACAGAGCACATCCACGGATTAAAGGATGATGAGTAGGGCAAAGTGTGCACCTGTCAGGCCGTGCTTTCGACCATGCGTCCGCCCCTCTGTCTGCCCGGGCTTTCGTTCGTCCGTCGGGGCGCACAGGCGGATGGGCACACGGACGGACTGATGAATGCTTCACCTCACTCACCATTATTCCCTCCGTAGATATGCTGTGATTTTAAATGTGAAGCATTTCTTAGCAAACTTCGGCGACTTTGGGCGTATCTATCTATCTATCTATCTATCTATCTATCTATCTATCTATCTATCTATCTATCTATCTATCTATCTATCTATCTATCTATCTATCTATCTATCTATCTATCTATCTATCTATCTATCTATTTATCTATCTATCTATCTATCTATCTATCTATCTATCTATCTATCTATCTATCTATCTATCTATCTAGCCGCTTACGACGTTTAGCTCTCCTGGCCGTTTGGACAACGGTATCGATACTAAACTTAGTTTGGCATAGCATGACTGTACGGCGAGCATGTTTGACTAGTCGTAAAAGGAAAATAATTACATGTATGTCTCGAATGTCATCATTTACATTTCTGTCTTGCTGCTCTTGCGGTAGTCTCGTTTACATGACATGTTGCAAAACTGGTATGGCATGACATGATTGCATAGCGAACACAAGCGAAAGCCCTAACATAAAATTCATAACATGCCTGTCATGTAACAACATGACTACATGCCACGTTCATGATGCGCTCGCAGCTATTTTGCTATCGTCACGTATACAAAATTTGGTATTACGGTACGTGAATGATTGACGAAGGTATGTTACTGGTGCAAACATGACAATAATGACATGCCTGTCATGTTATGAAATTACTACATTCCACTCTCATAATGCACTGGCGGCCATTTTGCTAGCTTTACTTATACCAAATCTGGTATTACGAGAGTTGAATAGATGACGAAGGCATGAGACTGGTGAAAAAAAAAAGATAAACATGATATGCTTGTCATGTAAGGACAGGCTCGCTGGATTCCGTGCCGACCGGTTGTACGCTTGCGATCTCCGATGTCAGCGTAGCTCTGGCCGTACTTGGCTCGCCCTACGTCATCTCCTGACGCCGACCTACGACGACAGCGCAGCTCTGACCGACTGCATTGGCTCTACGCGATCTCCTGACGCCGACAAGAGCTCTCGCAAGTGGTGCCCCGTCCTCGGACTCCTGTGACCGTCTTTCCATCTTTCCTATCTCTCCTATCCCCTCGATATGTCGTCGCTCTCTGGCTTACATAACCTCTCTTACTCTCTCTCTCCACCTTTAATTCCTATCCTTTTAATCTCTCCTCACCCTCATCCCTTGTGAGCTACTGTTGAGGTGTCGCTCCCTGAAGCAGACGGTTACGGGGTTTACTTTTCCTTTATTTTCCTTCCTATAAAATAACCACTAGCCCCCCCCCCCCGTGTCATGTAACAACAAGACTACATGCTACGCTCATGATGACGCTCGCGGCCGTTTCGCTAGCTTCATTTATGACAAACTTGGTATCACGTGACGTCAATGGATGCCGAAGATATGTGACTGGTGCTAACATCATAATAATAAGATGCATGTCATGTGAGAACATGGCTACATGCCACAGTCAAGGCGCCAATACAATTCGACGTGACCCGACACACGTGCTCACCGGCGTTCGTTTCGTCACGTCACAACGGCGATGCCACGCCATGTGCCGGTCCTCCATATACTCGCAGGCGCGCACCGCACTGCGTTGCTTTGGAGCATGCGCATTTCAGCGCGTCCGCCATCCCTATTTCACGAAAAGATGCAGACGTAGTGCTGTCTGGGTAACGCATCTGCGCCGAATGCAGCATGTCGCATTTCACGCCGGTTGCCACAGGCCGCGCCGACGGACGCCCGTCGCGCCCGGCGCCAGACCATAGAGTGCCCGCGTTTTGCTAACGTAGCGTTGGTGTGCCCAGTGTGCGCGTGCGTCAACGTTACGTTGGGGTATATTGGGTCCTTCATTAAGCACTCGCGGCCGTTTCGCTAGCTCCACATATACAAAATTTGGTGTTACCTAACGTCAATGGATGACGAATGTATACGACTGGTGCAAACATGATAATCATAACACGCGTGTCATGTAAGAACATGACAACATACCACAATCATAGAGTGCTCCACATACACTACATTTGGCATCACGTTACTTGAATAGATGATTAAGGTAAACGACGCATGCAAACGTGATAATCATAACACGGAAGTCATGTACGGCATAATTTACCTCCACCTCGTAAGGTTGTGGCGATTTTAAAGTGACATATCAACCTTCCTCATTTGTGCTTCGCATATCATCGATTCCCTCTGGACGTGTGATCTGCCAGTTTTTTCAATTGCGAATTCATTTCTTGGTCGGGCTAGGTCAGGCGTCCGTCAGGATCCGTCCACCTAACAACAGCTGCGGGCGCGCACTTCCCAAGCAACCGGAGCTCTCACCATGTCACGCTTCGAAGTCGGCAGCTGTCACGCTGCGGCATCGGCAGCTGTAAGCAACGGATGCGGGCGTGTGCCCTTACCTTCGCCCATAGCGACTAAGTAGCACGCGGAGCCTCCACCTTCTTGAGTTAAACGCGACTCGCCACCGCCTCAATGCAGTGTGTTTGAAACGCGTTTGTTGCGTTTGTGCTAGCAGCGTTTGTGCAGTGTTTTTTTCTTAGCCGTGAACGCTAGCTACTAGAGCAGGAAACACGTACCGTGTTTCTTGCGACAGGAAAACGACACGTGCGGCGAACGGCGTTATTGGCTGCATGGTGTAAAAAAAAACTATATTCTTCTAACGCTGGGTTCTCACGTGCGAAACGTGGTTATGGACTCTACGCAATGCATTTGCATTTACTCTCTGTTTTTTAAGTGTGAATACACTTTATAAGCGACCCCAAACCATCCACCACCATCGGCGGCGTCCGTAGTCTTCTCTCTATCTTAAAAAAAAGAGGACTTGGCGGGCCGCAGCGCGACGCTCTACCGAATAAGCCACGGACGCGACGCTGATACTGGTGTCAGTAACGCGCCTTATACCCCCTCCCCCTTCGATCGCTCCTCCGCTCTCCTCGCTCGCTTCAGCTGCGCGCGCACCCCTCTCTCTCGCGCGCCCGCCTTCTCTCTCAGTCTCCCGTCGAGAGCGGGTCGTGAGGGGGAGTAAAGTTAAAATCCGTTGGCATTCGCCAGTGAGTTAACGTAAACTCCCCCGTGTGATCAAATTGCGATTCCCAGGAACCATTACACCATAAAGGCACCATAGTGTGATCAATAAATATAATAGTGCGAATTAATAAATACCCCTCATAGCATCACCCTGTGTATTCGCACTTAACCATGTTCACCCTCGGGGAAATGCTTGGGAGTTTTTTGGGGTCGTAGAGGCAATTTTTATTCTTTTATTTGCATCTTTCTTAATTTTTCGGTCAAACACAAGCTGATTTTTCGCTTACAATCAACGGTCTAACGCCAGAATTTCCGCTAAACGTAAATGTATGCGGGCTCTTTTCCGCCGTCTAGTAACTAACATAAAAGATTACAAAGGAACAGCTCGTTGCCCAAGTGGTCCAGATATTGTCTGCATTACTGGCAGAGAAATCCTTGACGAGGTTGATATGGCTCCTACGGTCATGAAGGAACGGCGAACAGCACTCAGTCGAGAAACAAAGGCGGCCTACATGACGGGGCCACTTCTAAGAAACGTTTATTACCCAGTATAACAAGGGCAGGCCTAAAGCCCGCACATGATCTCTCTCTTGAAAAGAGGACTGGATGACTCGTACTTGGCGCCTACGTCGATACAACGCAGTACGTACGGTAAGAAGATGTTTTCACTGTGGTCTACAGGTGGGTGGGGAGTGCTTCGGGTTTGATTTTCTCCTCGTTAAGGGCGGCTTACCCAGGTATAGCCTAGAAAACCGCTGTTATGCTGACCTGGTCAAACCAAGATCGTCTTCACATTTATACCGACTCGAGGAAGGCAATCAGAACTCTTGAATCTGACCACCTCACTCGAGAGCAGTACTCAATTCATAGGAATAGGGCTCATTCCGGTTCTCGATCCACCACTTAGTTTCCCGTAAACTTGGGGGATCACCAGGGGGCGCTCGTCCAGTGCGGATGTGCGAACACGTTGGCTCCCGATTGTTCAAGTGTTCTAGCACGGATTTTTTGCCTCAACTAGCAAGAACTGTGCACCATTCGACGCCGTTTGTTGTAGTGAACCAGCAGATACCAACATCTTACCGGTGGGTGAAATTTTTGGACATCCCCAGGACTTTTACCCAAGCCACGCAGACGCCTCGCGCGTCGACGCGTTTCTCGGGCGCTGCAACAGCGTCGCGACGACGCCTAACGCGTCGTCGAGCTGAAGAATGGCCTCCAACCCCAATGTGTCGGTTGTAGAAGGCATGGACATCAATCCGGAAGAAGCGGAGTGCGCGGGATGGATTGAAGTAGCCAGCAAGAAGAAGAAACTTGCCGAGCGGGCGGATTGTAACGCTGGTAATGCGCCCACGTCAGCGACAGGAAGCGATAAAGGCGGCTCCCGCACTGCCGCCTCACAGAACGTGTTGAGGCGTGTTGTGAAAGCTTCCAGGATCCCAAACCTTCCCAGGGATCACTTTAAGACCATTATACGGCCACGTGGAGGGATGGATGTCAAGAAGACAGACCTTCTTATCTTCAAGCGCTCGCTCGCAAAGGCGGCTTCCCTAACAGCAGAGCAGGTGTAACAGCAGAGCAGGTCAACCGGAGGAACCCTGACGCTCTGGGGGTTCGAAGAATCAAGAAGACACCAACAGTGATCGTGTTGTTTGACGGACAAAAGGTCCCCCAGCACGTCGTGTGTGATGGTGTTCGATACCCTTGTTCCTTGTATCGCAGGCAAGTGGACGTGTGCTATGCATGTGGTGATTTGGGCCACAGGTCCGATGTTTGCCCCAAGGGCGATGAACAGAAGAAATGCCGCGGATGCGGCATGCAGTCACCATCACCGGATCATCAGTGTGATCCCACGTGTGCCATCTGTGGCGGAGCGCACCCAACGGCGGACCGCAAGTGCAGCAAGCGCTTCCAGGTGCCCTACATCGTGCGCCAAAGGCGGCGGCGCCGCCGTAGGCGCGCGCGGCGTGGCTCCGACACAGCTGGAGGCGAAGAAGGACTGGCGGAAGAAGAATCATTCTCCAGCGCTCACCGCAGCAGATCGGCATCTAGAGGACGCTCCCGCTCCAGAGGACGCTCCGGCAGCAAATCACGCTCTCGCTCCAGAGGGCGTGACAAAGGCAGCAGTCGCTCCCGTTCGAGAGGACGATCGGGTTCCAAGGGCCGCGTTCAGAAGCGAATGTCTTGGGCGGACAAGGCCAGGACGAACATCCCAAGCGGCCAAAAGGTAACGCAGGGCATTTTACCAGAGCAAAAAAGAGAACAATCAGAGATTTTAATGCTTAAAAAAGAAAATGCAGAACTTAAAGAAGCACTACGAACGCTGAGGGCCGAGTTCGAGCTCTACCGCAACTCGCGTGAACCCCGTGAAGTAGCCACACCCATACCGATTCAAGCAGGAGGGTCGAATAAGCGCAAGGCCGTTTCGCCCCCCGCGATCGCGGAAAGCGTGGCAATGCAAAGTGACGAGTCCCCCGCTCAGGTCCCTGAGAAAAATGTACTCGCGTCTTTAACGGCGATTGAGGAATCGCTCAAGCAGGTGAGAGAGGCCTTAGCCATTCAATCTAGCACAATCGAACGTATGGACGGGAGCGTCTCCCACCTGACACGTCGAGTAGGAATCCTCGAATCTAAAATGAAAATGATTGACTCTAGCAAACTCAAGACGACCAACACTGGTACGATTGCAAAAGCCAAGATAGTGCAGCAGGATTCGGACGCTACGAGTTCGCCGCAGGCTATGTTCCTTCAATAATATTCAAAATGGCGGGCCAAACCGGAAACATAACTATCTGGCAGTGGAATTGCGCAAGTTTCTTAAGGCGTAAAGCTGCTCTACTGCAGCTCATCAAAGCACAGGCGTCAATGCCGCACGTCCTGCTCTCTCAGGAAACACTTACCGAGAAGGTAGTCCTCTCGGGCTACCGTTCGATTAGCCAAAAAGGCGCAAATGGCAGAGGTATCGCCACGTTGGTCAGGAAAGATACCTCCTTTGAGCAGCACGAAGTCAAAATTTGCAACTCGGATAAGAGATCCGGTCTCGAGGCACAATTAATTGAAATCATCCCCAACGGCAAAATCCGAAGCAACATATTCGTTTTTAACCTGTATAGCCCTCCTTCGGCTTATAAACATAATATCCGCTCACTCCTTCATAGGGTCGCAACTGCCGCCAGATCGCACCCTTTAATAGTAGCTGGGGATTTCAACGCTCCCCATCCGTCTTGGGGCTATGTTACGAGGACAAAGAAAGGGGCCAATCTAGTTGCAGCCAGTATAGACTTAAACCTAACGCTTATCTCCGACCCGCGTTTTCCCACGAGGCTGGGAAACTCGGTCGCCAGGGACACGATGCCTGATCTCAGCTTCACTAGAAATGCGGTGGTCGAGTGGTCCAACTTACAGGAGAACTTGGGAAGCGACCACAGCATCATAGAACTCCGGATGGAAATAAGAGCACCACCCCCAAGAACCTATAAATATACAGACTGGGACCTTTTTAGGCAAATCAGAGGTGAAGATGAGTCAGTACATGACACCTTCAGTGAACTTCTTGTACAAATCCAGAAGGATGTCGAGAAGGCCACCAAAGAAATAGTAACAGAATTTGATGCTCCGGGGATGGATGCAAGGTTAGCGCACCTCCTGGACGCCAAACGCTCTCTCATCGCGAGATGGAAAAAACAAAGGCTAAATCGCAGGCTACGGAAAAAAATTGCGGAGCTCAATCGGCATATTGAGGAGCACTGCTCCGAACTCCATAAACAACAATGGAGGGACGCCTGCTCGGCTGCGGACGGGAAAATGCGCAAAGGAGGCAAATGGACCCTCTTCAAACACCTCCTAGATGATGGACAATCCAAACGCAATCAGAAACTAGCCATAGACCGACTTATTAATAAGGAGAAAATGGCAGGCATCTCAGAAGCTTCCCAATTTCAGATACTTGCCAACAAGTACCTCCCGCTTAGCCAGAGCTCAACTTCTGTCCCCCACCGGTATGAGGGTGTGCCTTCCCCAGAGTTGGACGCTCCCTTCTCGGAAGCTGAGATCAGGGAAGTGCTCCATAGCCTAAACGGAAGGTCTGCCCCAGGTCCCGATGGAGTTACGAATCGGCTCTTTAGAAATTTGGATGATAAAGCCATTCAGGCCTTAGTGAAGGAGATAAACAGGGTATGGGAGGAGGGCGTCGTACCAGAAACTTGGAAGAGGGCCACAGTGGTCTTAATCCCCAAGCCAGGTAAATCACCCAGCTTAGATCACCTCCGCCCGATCTCCCTTACTTCTTGCCTTAGCAAAGTAGCAGAACATGCAGTACACAACAGGATATCGCGCTACATCGAGAGGAATGACCTATTTCCATATAATATGGTAGGTTTCAGGCCCTCACTTTCCACGCAAGATGTCATGCTCCTCCTCAAAACACAAATAATTGACTTTCCAAGCAAAGATGTAAAAGGGGTCCTCGCACTGGACCTCACTAAAGCATTCGATACTGTCAAACACGACTATATTTTTAAGGAGATATCGGCTTTGAACCTGGGAGTTAAATTCTTCTCCTTCGTTGAATCTTTCCTCGAGAGTCGGACGGCGGCAATAAAACTGGGACAATCAGTCTCGGAGCCTTTCAAACTCGGACGAAGGGGTACTCCCCAAGGGGCAGTTATCTCCCCCCTTCTATTCAACATAGCCATGCGCAAGCTGTCGGCAAGCCTTTCTAAAGTTCCTAATGTCGGACACGCTTTATATGCTGACGACATTACAATCTGGTGTCCCGGAGGATCGGAGGCGGCGGTTGAACAAGCTCTACAGGAGGCTCTGGACGTTACAGAGTCTTTCCTGGAAGGTACGGGACTGGCGCTTTCGCCGGAAAAGTCGGAACTCCTGCTGTACAGACAGGCTAGACGAGGTGTTAGGGGACTCACCCCTCTCGATCAGGTGCGCATTAGCGTTTGCACCAAGGATGGTCGCACAATTCCTAGAGTCAATTCTATGAAAATTCTGGGGCTTTTATTAGACTCTAAGGGATGCAACGCAAAGACTATAGCCCATCTCACCACAAAAACAGAGAACATTCTGAGATTAATTATGCGGGTGTCCAACAAGAAGGGCGGCATAGGCGAGGATATCCTCCTTAGGGCCCACCACGCTTTCCTCATGAGCCATATCATATACATAGTGGCGGCTCTCAATTGGACCAAAACGGAAAGGGATAAATTGGACACGCTCATGCGCAAAAGTGTCAAAAAGGTGCTCGGCGTCCCAATCACGACTAGCACAGAAAAACTCATGAAGTTGGGAGTGCACAACACCACTTCGGAATTCATTGAAGCGCAAAGGTCAGCACAAATAATTCGGTTATCGAGTTTCAAAACAGGAAGAAAACTGCTCGATGCGGCAGGCCTCCGTCCTATCTTCAATCAGGGAGAAACTACGCAGCTTGATTATCAAACAAGGAATTCCTTTATTGTTGACCCTCTTCCAAGAAACATCCATCCCCAACACAATAAAGGTCGTAGGTTGGCGAGGGCTAGGGCTTTCATAAAGAACCTCTCCGGAACAGAGACATTTGTGGACGCGGCGCGCCACGCCGGCGGCAGCGGGTTTTCCGTGGCAGTAGTCAATGACAGGGGAGAACTTGTCTCGGCAGCTTCAGTGAAGACCTCCTTGGTCGATGTAGCAGAACAGGCTGCTGTAGCGCTGGCATTACTGGACACGAAACGCACCACGGTGTACACCGATTCCCGAGCGGCCGTTAGGGCGTTCGCATCGGGATTGATAGCCACAGAGGCAGCCAGAATTCTCCACAGCAAACCCCCCTCAGATGTTATTCATCACATAGTCTGGTTTCCCGCTCACATGGGACCAGACGTACTGCCGGGTCACCTGAACCCAAACGAGATAGCCCACGACTGTGCGCGAGGTTTCACAAGCCGCGACGGGGTGGTCTCTCGGGTGGGTTCGGGAGAGCTCGTCCACAGTGATCCTCTCGTTACTTTTCACGAGATAACATCTCATTACAGAGGAGAGCGACAGACTTTTCCCTTTCCCCATCATAAGCTCCACAGATCACAAGCAAGCACGCTCCGCATGCTCCAGACGGGGTCTTACCCCTCTAGGGGCTTTCTGAGCATGCTTCATCCGGATATTGATCCACTTTGCCCAGATTGTGGTGAATTTTGCTCTTTGAGTCACATGCTCTGGCAGTGCCCTGCGTTACAGGATTTTAAAACAGAAGAAGACTGGACGACAGCAATCACAGACCCCAGACAAGACGTCCAGCTTCAGGCTGTCCAGAGGGCCCGTGAACGAGCGGAGAGGCATGGCCTCTCTGTTCCGACATGGGACTAGCCAACGGCTGGGTGGGGACCTACATAGTTGGCCCGCTGCCTTGCCTCTCAGGACCAAATAAAGTTGTTTGTCCTGTCCTGTCCGTAAACTTGGGGTGGATCGTGCGCGAGGGCTTCAAAAATCTCAACCAGCTGACCCACGATGAACTCACGCGCCGCGTCGCTCTCGAGGTTCAGAAGGAGCAGCAAGAGGCTCAGAAGGGCGGTGCACATTCAAAATTCAATGAAACCACTAAACATTAGCATTGATTTTGACGAGAAAGTCTAACCTATTCCTCACCCACATTCCACGGAAATCATTGATCTACATTGAGAACGTCGCAGACGTGGCCTTTCCCGTAGCGGGGCTTCCTCCGTAGAAAAATACTCGGATGTTGAACCTCTTTCTTCAGACTGCACTGAACGCTTCTATTCTGTGGCTAGCATGCTTTGACATAGGCGTATCAAACGGGGGAGCAAAAGAAGCACGAGCCCCCCCCCCCCCCCCCCCTAAAAAACGTGGGGGATGACTGAGCCTCCCCCCCCTCCTCTTTCGACAGTGGTCACTTTAGGCTGCACGCTGGGGAACCCAAAAAGTAAGGCGTAGTTTTCCATCACAACTGGAATTACTGAATTATGTTCTTACGGGAGAACGAAATTGTTACGAGGCTATGTTACAACGTGGTGAAATTTTGCAAACATTGCCACTTCATTGATTTTTCTGGTAGGCTGGTATATATATTATATATATCAATATATATATATATATATATATATCAATATATATATATATATATATATATATATATATATATATATATATATATATATTGTAGTGAAGAAGACGAGTGCTACTCAAAAAGGCAGGGGGTATGACTCAGTCGGTGAAGTAGACGACGTTTGGTTGGCTGGGTACTCAGACTGGTTCCGCCATTACCACTTGACGTGTCGTGACCGCTCTCCTGTTTTATAAAAGAGTGCCACTCTAAAACGCCTCATTTTAATTGGTGGAGAGTGCTCGGTAACGCCTAATCCTACGGACGACGATCAGCAGGCAATACGGACGACGATCAGTAGGCGATCGCCTCGGCTCCAACTACTGCAGCTCCTGTCTGTCTCGGCTCCTTTCGGGAACGCGATCCGCCTACCTTCATTGGAACCGATGACAAAGACGTGGAAGACTGGCTCGACGATTACGACCGGGTGAGCAAGTACAAGTGCGACGATGCGCACAGGCTTACTGTCGTCTAATTTTATTTGACTGTCATACCCAGTCTGTGGTACCGTAATCACGAGAGAGACCTCCGCACCTGGTTGGCCTTCCGAATGGCGTTCGCGGACTTGTTTGGTCGGCCAGTGCTTCGCAAACTACGGGCTGAACAGTGCTTGCATACTAGGGCTCAGCAGAATGGTGAGCATTACACCAGTTATATTGAAGATCTGGTCGACCTTTGCCGGCGTGTCAACTCGGCCATGACAGAAGCCGAGAAGATCAA
Source organism: Rhipicephalus microplus (assembly GCF_013339725.1). NCBI lineage: Eukaryota > Metazoa > Arthropoda > Arachnida > Ixodida > Ixodidae > Rhipicephalus > Rhipicephalus microplus. The sequence goes on from NC_051174.1 coordinate 61,404,507, forward strand.
ACACATCTTGAAAGGCGTGACTAACGACGCATTTCAGATGCTTTTCGCCACAAGCCCGCAAACGGTAGAGGAAGTGATCCCACTTTGTCAGAGCTATGATGAGCTCTGGAAACAGCGTGACAAGACTCGTCGTGCCAACGCGCCATGCGCAACAATCTCCGCTTTAACGTCGCCTGGCACTACTATAGACCACAACACTTTGCTTCTCAAGATCAAGCAATTTGTACGAAAGGAGGTCGCACGCCAGTTGTCCCTCGTGCCTTATACCTCCGAAGGTGCCCCATCTACTTTAGCGCCATCAATACAGCGATTAGTCCAGGAGCGAGTGTCCGAGGCGCTACCAGCAGCTCACGCACCACCTGTGGCTGCTCCATTGACCTATGCCGAAGCACTGAACGGAACCCGACGTCCACCTGTCACGAATGGCCACGTTTTTTTGTCACGAACGCCTACGTCCACGCGCCCCTTTGTTGTACCAACTGAGCCTATGTACCAGGTTGCCCGTCCTTTCTCCCGACCACCACCTCCGCGCTTTCAGAACCCTTGGTGCACTCAAGACAACCGCCCCATATGCTTCGCCTGTGGAATTGCGGGGCACGTGGCACGATTTTGTCGATGGCGTGAGTTTTTCCTGCGTGACGACGTCAGGCCCAACAATTATGATTTCCCACAACTACCAGAGCCTGCTGTATCTGGCGAGACTGTGACCATGGACACATTTTCACCTCGCTGGAGCTTCAACAGACACCGGTCGCCTTCACCTCAACGCTGTTCCCTTTCCCCTATGCTACGTCGACCGCGCCCTGTCTCTGAGGAAAACTAGGAGCCACACTTCCGGGGGCAAGAACTGCGGATCTTTCGAACTCCACAAGACCTTGTTTTTCGCCGTCCAACGTCGTTGCTGTCTCCGTTGAAGGTATACCTGTTTTTGCAATGGTCGATACTGGCGCCGCAGTGTGTGTAATGACTGAAACACTTTGCCGTCGACTAAAAAAGTCACAATGCCTCTTCGCGACTTTGTTTTGAGCACTGCGAGCGAGCAACGAATTCGCCCTTTTGCTGCATGCACAGCACGTGTCGTTATTGCTGACAGTATTTATGTCGTCGAGTTTGTAGTGCTCCCGCAGTGTTCCCATGACATTATATTAGGCTGGGACTTTCTCTGCACTCATCATGCCGTCATCGACTGTGCTCGTGCCGAAGTGGAGTTCGCGCCGTTATGCGACGCTGCTTCACTCGACTCGTCCCTTCCACCTGCAAAAGTTTTCGTTGCCGCCGACACTTCGATACCCCCGTTCTCATCCACCCTAGTTCCGCTTTCCTGTGACGTCTCTAGTGGCTCAACTGTTCTTTTTACGCCTTCTGAAACCGCTGTTCACCGCAAGTGCTTCCCGATTCCTTTCGCCGTTCTGAATGTTCACGAGGCATCAAGTGCACTTTATGTTTCAAATCCCTTTCCCTCGCCTTCCAAGTTACTGTGCGGAGAGTGCTTGGGCTTTGCCGATGACATTGATCCCTCGAGTGCACGTATAAATCCTGATCACTCGACTACGCTACCTATTGACGCTGTTGATTGCTGCGCGTCATCCTCTTCCCCATCATTCACCGACGCAATTTCGCGCTGCATCGACACCAACCTTAAGCCCAGCAGCGCACCGACATCATCGCCCTCCTCAAACGCTTCCGCGCTAGCTTCGACCACCAGCAACTGACTTTGGGCCGTGCTTCCACAGTATCTCACGAAATCGACACTGGCCTTCACGCTCCTTTACGTCAGCGTCCGTATCAGGTATCGGCATCTGAGCGTCGCATAATCGTGGAACAAGTCGACGACATGTTGAAGCGAGGTGTTAATGAGCCCTCTGACAGCCCATGGGCATCCCTAGTTGTTCTAGTCAAGAAGAAGGATGGCTAAATAAGATTCTGCGTCGACTACCGCCGGTTGAAGAAGATCACACGCAAAGATGTTTACCCGCTACCTCGCATAGACGATGCCCTTGACTGTTTACAAGGCACGGAGTTCTCGTCTCTAGATCTGCGTTCAGGTTATTGGCAGGTTCCCATAGCTGAGGCTGATCGCCCCAAGACGGCTTTTGTCACCCCTGATGGCTTATACGAATTTAACGTCATGCCATTCGGGCTCTCTAATGCGCCTGCCACTTTCGAGCGCATGATCGACAGCATCCTCCGTGGCCTGAAATGGCAGACATGTCTGTGTTATTTAGACAATATCATGATATTTCAAGCGACTTTTTAACGCATCTTCAGCGGCTCGAGACAGTGCTTACTTGCCTAACCTCCGCCGGTATACAGCTCAACTTGAAGAAGTGCTGCTTCGGCGCTCGAAAACTCCTAACTTTGGGCCATGTTGTATCTAGAGATGGCATTCTTCCGGATCCGACGAAACTCCGTGCCGTTGCCGAATTTTCTAAACCAAAGACCTTAAAAGAACTTCGTAGCTTCCTCGGTTTATGTTCATATTTTCGTCGTTTTATTCGCAACTTCGCCTCCATCATATCGCCCTCTACTGACCTTCTTGGCGGCAACAACGACCTTTCTAGTTGGTCGTCAGCTTGTGATGATGCATTTGCCACACTCTGCCACTTTCTTATGTCACCTCCAATACTGCGACATTTTGATCCTCTTGCCCCGACGGAAATACACACGGATGCTAGCGGAGTTGACCTCGGTGCTGTGCTCGCCCAGCGTAAACCTGGATTTGATGAGTACGTCGTCTCTTACGCTAGCCGTGCACTCACAAAAGCAGACGCCAACTATTCAGTCACCGAAAAAGATTGTCTAGCCATCATATGAGCCATAGGCAAGTTTCGACCCTATCTTTACGGGCGCCCATTCAGCGTGGTTACAGATCATCACGCATTATGTTGGCTCTCCTCGCTAAAAGATCCCACCAGCCGACTTGCCCGTTGGGTGCTTCGGCTACAAGAGTACGACATTCACGTCGTTTACCGATCAGGCCGAAAACATTCCGACGCAGACGCTTTGTCCCGATCACCTCTACGATGTAGTGACAAGGCGCCGTCTTCGCCTGCCCCCGACGTATCTGCACTTAGTGTCAGCGACATGCTACAGAAGCAACGAAAAGATCCTTGGATTGCTTCAATTATCAACTTGTTGAGTCGAACTCCCTCGCAAAATATCCCTAGAGGTATGCGCTGTCAAATACAGCACTTCGTTATCAGAGATGGTTTCTTATACAGACGGAATTATCTCTCCGAAGGACGCCAACGGCTCCTAGTCATTTCCAGTCGTCTCCGCTTAGACATATGCGCCTCCTTTCACGCCGAACCACAATGCGCACATGCTGGAGTGTTAAAAACCTACACCCGCCTGTCCCACCGCTGCTACTGGCGTAGAATGTATCGCTTCGTTCGTCGCTACGTACGTTCCTGTCTCGCTTGCCAGCGCCGGCAGAATCCTACTCCAAGTTCTCCAGCTCCACTACAACCCTTACCTTGTCCTGCCCGACCGTTTGACCGTGTTGATATCGATCTGTATGGACCTCTTCCGATTACACCGGCTTTAAATCGCTGGGTAATAGTCGCTATAGATCACCTTACGCTTTACGCAGAAACTTCACCACTCTCTTCTGCGTCAGCCAGTGACGTTGTCGTTTCATACTGCATCAGATCATTTTACGTCATGGTGCACCACGTGAACTCCTGAGTGACCGAGGGCGTGTGTTTTTGTCGAACGCCGTCGAATCGCTTCTCAAAGAATGCCAAGTCATTCATCGCACGACCACCGCGTATCATTCTCAAACTAATGGCATTACAGAACGATTCGCCCGTACATTAGGAGATATGCTGTCAATGTACGTCGCAACCGATCACACCAACTGGGACAGTATTCTCCCTTTTGTAACATACGCGCATAATACTGCTGTCCAGACAACCACTGGTTTCTCTCAATTCTTCCTCCTTTATGGTCGCGAGCCCTCTTGCACGCTAGACACCATCCTTCCTTACCACGCGGATGTTGCTGAGTCGACGACGATGTCACAAGCTGCTAAATCCGCGGAAGAGTGTCGTCAGCTTGCCCGCTCTTTCACAAGTGCTGAACAGCAATGACAGAAACACCACCGCGATATCCCGACGCCTCCGGCTCCTTACGCATCAGATGACCTTGTCTGGCTTCGCATCTCTTCAAGCAGCCCTGGTCTCTCAACGAAACTGACGTACAAGTATGACGGCCCTTACCGTGTGGTTAAGCAAACTGCTCCCGTCAATTACATCGTCGAGCCGCTAGAGCCGCCCCATGAACAACGACGCCGTGGACGTGAAACCGTCCACATAGACCGCCTAAAACCGTATTATGATCCGTCTATTGTCTCCTGCCCATGAGTCGCCAGGATGGCTCTTTTCCGGAAGGGAGGAAATTGTAGTGAAGAAGATGAGTGCTACTCAGAAAGGCAGGGGGTATGACTCAGTCGGTGAAGAAGACGACGTTTGGTTGGCTGGGTACTCAGACTGGTTCCGTCATTACCACTTGACGTGTCGTGACCGCTCTCCCGCTTTAAGAAGAGTGCCACTCTAAAACGCCTCAATATATATATAAATATAAATATATATATATATATATATATATGCCGTATTTCATACCTTTACGGAGACTAACTGGCCCTTGAATTATTACTCCCAATATATATATATATATATCCCTGCTGATGCGTGAGGAAGGCGAAAGACTTGGTACGCCACTGTGCTTTGGCGTCGTCCCGAGTTGCCTAACATCCTCCTCTACAGTGAAGCTGAATGGGAGGGGGCCATAAGAAGTACAGTACTCTGAAGGCAAGCCTAGGCAATGCGGGCCTTGGAAAAGACGAAGTGTCATGGCTTCCCTCCTCTACGTGGGCACGGCCAGTAGTTAGAAGCCCCCCCGCCCCCCGTTAAGAGGTTGCGTCTGTAACTATTCAGGATTCAATGAAGTGAATTTTCTGTCTGTTTGTCCACGTGAATTATCCCTGCTTCCAAATAGCATTGATGACAATAACATGCACGCTTATACCGTGCAATAACATGCACGCTAAAAAACAATGAACAAGGGGCTTCACAAGTTCTTCGAAGGATTCTTGTGAGCTCACGCTGATGGTGCGTTTAGTGAACTACCCACTGTAATGAAACAAGCAACTATGCACAGCGGAAAGAAGCAGCAGTACCTTGTTGAGTTGCTCAGGACTGATCAACCGTGTGAATAGCAGGGCGAGGCTGCATGGTTGTCCTCTCAGGATGCTACATGTCAACTGCACCACCTCCTTTGGAGCGTCTGGTAGGAACAAATATCTGCTGTCTCCCAAAGGATCTAGAAGCAGCTTTAGAATAAAGAAGGGGTGATTGTGTTGGACATAATAAATGGCAATTTCTTTCGTGTGCTAACGTTAAGCCGTGCTGATGAAAAATAATTATTTGGTTGCGTCAACAAGAAAAAAAGCGTTACCTCGCGACAGTGAAAAAAGCATATGCTCTGACGGTTCTCAACCTTCTCCCACTTTTAAAAAATGATTTAATCAATAAACAATTTTATACCGGTGTTTTCAAAGTATAACATTACCAGACTGAAAGACTCTCTTACACAGTCACTGATACTTCTCGAAAACTACTTAAAAGACTTTATTTACACTTCACAATACGACAAGCATATGTGGCTCGTCGTGTACTCTTAGTGCTTGCCGGAACTTTACGGTGCAACAAACTTGCTTGGCATACTGTACAATAGACTTGGTCCAAGCTTGGCGTCGTTCAAAGTGTACACTTTGACGCGCCAGCACACGGCCGTCATAAGGCTGTCACGAAAAGCACGCATTGTTACTTTTCACACGACTTGCGGCGCCAGGGAAATGCCTTGTATTTTAGGGACGAAGCTGTTTAAGCCGTGTGTCGTACGTCTCCTGTACGTAGTAGCCACCTCACGTTTGAATCCTTGGAATGTCCGTTGGATGGCGGTACTTGTATGTGATGAATATAAGATGAAGAGATGCGAGATGGTGGTACTTGAGGTTTTCACCAGATGGACGGATAGATGGACATACTGACAGACAGACGCACATACAGGCTTTGTTCCAATGCTTAGACAGCATGTAGACAGTCTAACCACACTGCTTAGAAGACAGCACCGAGCCCATGCTGTCCGATAATTGGAACACGTCTGGAAAGCTTTTACGCGAAGATGGGCCACTTCGCGTCGAGAAGAGAAAGCCAAAATAAACAACAGTAAAAGTTTTATTTTTCGGCCTATTTCACGGTAAAATCTAACAAAATTTAAACATTACTAACATTGAGCGTCTGCAAAAGCGTCTGCTTGTGTGCAGACGACGATTCCGGCGAAATTCAATCTATCTGAGTGATTCGCTGAGCTACCATCTTGTTTAGACAGCAAAGTAGCCTGCATCGTAATTGCCTACGATGCGGTCTTCTCGGAGCTGTCTATGTTGCCAGCTACGTGAGAAGTTGTATGGGGCTTAAGATGGCCGCCGTCCATTTAGCTGTCTATTTAGCCGTCTTGGCTGAGTATTGGAGCACACCCACAGACAGAGGGATATGCAAAAACAGATGAACGGATGGATGAATGGATAGATCGATGGACATACATACATACATACATACATACATACATACATACATACATACATACATACATACATACATACATACATACATACGTACATACATACGCACGAACGGATTGACGGACGAACGTACAGTTAGACCGACAGACAGACGGGCGGACGCATGCACGAACGCAGGCAGCGGAAGATGCACGGTTTCTCGGTAAAGCCCTTCGAAGCCTCATCCCACTCATCATCACTTATTCCGTGGATATTGTATGATTTTTTTTTACTTTATTATCATCTCGGTGCCCCATTTTAAGGTAAGTGCACGCCAAAACATGGCCTTTTTGACGACCATCTCAAGTACATTCTAAGAATATTGTGCGGATTTTTTGTGCTCAAATCAGTGAATCGGTGAAATATTTCATAGATAAAAAACTGGTAGAGCGGGACCTTTTCGAATTTTGTACAATACTGTCTAACTTGAATATATTAAATGTTATTCTGAAAATATTGTTTACTATTTCTACACTGAATTTGGTCTACCTATTAAGCAAGCTGTCGGTCTAAGGTGTCTGAAGCGCAACATTTTTGCTGCAACTTTTCTTCGATCTACACATCCAGAAATTTCTATGTTTAAATTTTTTTCTATTTCAATACTGTGCCATCTGCGGAATGTACACTTGCTCTACTAAAAATTTATAATGTTTTGAAAATATTTTAGGGCCACTTCCGATTTTGAAAGAGAAATCATAAATTTCAAAAAAAAAATCATTGTGTTCGTCCACACGGAGAGACAATTCGGACCAAACAGCACTCCATTTAAGCATCAAATTTTCTCCTAAATTAAATGCAAAAAAGAGTTATTTGTATATGGCAAGCTTTATAATGAAAATTTTTGTTTAAAGTGAACATATTACGAAATTCTCCATTGCTGCTATCTTCCTCTTTGGTAACGCGGTAGCCTCCTTATGGATGCTCCCCTCTGTCGTGAATTACAAATTATATTCTAAAAAAGACATAACATGGTGATTGTTATTGTACTTGAGGAAATAACAAAAAGCTTCAAGTCAACTGCCTCTTTTTGTAAATATTTGAATGACTTGTCAGCTGAACAAACTTATCTTATTGTTGTTTGTGGAGAGCTATCTTGAGTTAATGCACAAATTATTCTGATTCTTACCGAAAGAGGACCAGCGAAGGGCATCAGCTCACGAATGGGAAATCCAACGTGGCTTAAATTTGCCACTGGACCGTAGGCTAAAAGTAGGTCAACCTGCACAAAAGAAAGTGAAGAGAATGTATAACTACGTAACTCAGAAATCAATCACCGTTGCCGAAGACAGCTGAATAGGGATATTTTGATAGCTATTTTTTAGTGCAATAGAAAAATAATTGTAATTTTGCAAGAAATATAGGGTCATAGTTACTAGCCATCCGGATATGGCGGGATTATCCCGAGTCTTTATGGAACGCTGAATCTCGCAACGTTCCGGTCGGTACACCTATAAGTTCCAAAACTGTTCTGAACCGATCATATCGAAATTCATACAGAAGCCAACGCACGCCCATCAGCGTGCGTCACACAATGCAACACGAACTTCCCACGAAACAACATAAGGTGGCTGTGAGGGGCTTTCGCCACTACTGCTCTTCATCGTGAAGTGCGACAACTTGTATGAGTTTATTCTGCGGTAACAAACGTGCCCCAGTCATCTCGAAGCCACTTCAGGTACGCCTTCAAAAGACCGCCACAATAAAGATTGGATTTCTCAGGGAGATACGCCTATATAACAAAAATTGATTTTGCTGTCTCCCTGTGGCAATATATGATCCCCCCCTCCCCCCTTTCATGTCAAGACGAAAACCTTAGCTGCCTCGACAAAGGTTGACCGTCAGCAGCGACCCGCGGTGTCGGAGGAGTGATGAACAAAACATGAGTGATGCAAATACTTACCACCCAGCAAAGACGTGGCCATATGACGCTATCACGATTACCAAATCTATGACATCAGCATGCCGTCACTGCGATGTCAGCTGATGCAATCTCACGTGATGACGTCACCACGTGACATCGTAGATGGTCAAAGGCTTTCGATCACGGGGGTCATGCAAAACCTCATAAGGTGCGGAAAGCTTTCGAAGGAAGGTGGAGCATGTATGATACATTCTAACGAAAGAAACATAACAATCTCGGTCGCTTTGGAGTCGATTTAAATAATTGAACTAGAATAGTTTCAGTATTTCTGAGTTTATTATCAAGGACATTAACGCTTACCGTGTAGGGCTGCCGACCCAGAACAAGCACGATGCGTGGAGCTCAGTGGAAGTAAGAGCTTTCATGTCCTTAATTTATGCCAATATTATTGTGATAGCGGATAGTTGAACACTCCTGACACATTTCAGTCGTCCCAGCGAGGTTTCGGAAAGAGGTGAGACAACCTCATGCGTCCACTTTTCTATGTGGAAGTAAATGTGTGACACGGCAGCTGATGGTATAGACTCAGAAGCAAAGGAAAGCTAACCTAGTTTTGCTTTGTGCCCGCGATGGGCCCAACTTTGAAGAACCTACTACTACTACAATGTTGCGCCAAGTGACGTTATTGTGGCTTTGTGATGACATGATATAATATCGTCACCACGTGATGTTTTTTTTTGCATCACCCGCGTTTTGCTCGGCACTGCTGGACGCCGCCAACGTGGGATGTTGAAGGTCAATTTTCGCACTTCGTCCCTGCAAGGCTGTCGCCTCAAAAACAAATAGGAAAATCATGTCACAGTCATTCACCACAAAGTTATCACAACGAAGCTATTTTCAAAAACACACCTTGTCGTTGTACTCCGGCCTCGTGGAAAGAAGAACCAAGCTTCCAGTCGTACCTTGAGAAAATGCGAGCATGTTGACTTTGCTGGCGCCGGTAACATTCAGCACGAGGTCGATAACGGCCGCAATGTCGTAGCGACCGATTTCGTTGAAGCTGAGGCGTGGGTGTAGAATAAAAGTACAAAACACAGTTTTGATTGGTATGTGGGGTTTAACGTCCCAAAACCACCATATGATTATGAGAGACGCCGTAGTGGAGGGCTCCGGAAATTTTGACCACCAGGGGTTCATTACCGTGCGCCCAAATCTGAGCACACGGGCCTACATCATTTCCGCCTCCATCGGAAATGCAGCCCTCGCAGTCGGGATTCGATCGCGTACAAAACAGTTTGCTGATGCATTTATACAAAAAAATTCCCTCCTCTGGCGTTGACAATTTTGCAACAAAAAGTGAAGGACACTTCGTAAACTCCGAAGCGTGTTGGCGGAATATATGTGCCCATTGCAACGGGCTCGGTCAGAATAAAGCCCGATAGAGGTGTCTCGCTTCTTGTACTATTGGGTGATTAGAAGCCGGGATACGGCGGAGACGCGAACACGAGATACTCATTCGAGTAACTCAACCGCTGCAATGAGACGTTTGACGAAGGGGCGTTGTGGTGCGTGCAGCTGTGCCATCACGTGATATAAAAGATGGTGCAAGGGGACAAGAGCCTTAGAAACGGTGTTTTTAATAGCTTCACTGCTCATGCATTGTGTACAGATGTTAGGCAGCGAAGCTGAAGCATGGGACCCCTTTTATGATGGGCTATGATTTATCGAAGTTCCTTCTGTTGTGGCTATTGATTTTCCGATAACTACAAAAGTATACTAGATAAAATTACTATACACGAGAGAGGAGTAGAAAACGGGTCTTTCTTTGCAATCGCGATGGCGTTAAAAAGCGCGAAGTGCTTTGTTCAAACTCCGTTATCAATGTCATTGGAGTGGTGTCTTTGATTGTGAGACAAACAGCAGCGTTGGTTGTCAACGAAAATTCGAGATCGATGCAAATAAAGAGAGGAGTCGGAGGGCGTTTGCCATTAGGCTTTCCTGGTGGCACAGCTTAGGTCTCCACTGAAAATCGAAAGCAGGCTAGAAATTGGGCAGGTGATTGCGTGGAGAGTGTGTGCGTTAGTGCGTGGGTGGCGGAAGGGGGCCTATACGGGTGAATATCGCTATCGCGTTCAACGATGAAAGGCGAAGCCTAGGTGTCGCCTTTATTCGATGCGAAGCAACTTATGGCGGAGGCTATGTTAGTCACTTCATTGACACCACCACTGCTCGTGAACGTCCCCTCGCCTCTTTATCTATGTTCACCCTCTTTCACCTCCAATGGCGTCCACACCACCACAGCACATGCGCGTGGCCACCCTTTCTCTTTCCCCTTTTAAGCTATACCCCGCTCCTGTAGTAATACTCTACTCTCCTTAGTGGCACTCACACCAGCCTTCACAGGTGGTGCGACAGCTGCATACTCCACGGAGGCAACACCACCTAGTCTAGGTGATGCTGGCTGAGGGCACCACGGCTGTTCCGCGGTATAAAGTAGCAGATTGCGCGCTTCTCCTACGCAACGCCGCGATGAGTGCCAGCGTAAACGCCGACGCCAATGTCAGTGATAGGGCCAGTGCAAGCTCTCAATCAGGCATACCATCAAGCGAACCATCTCCCCGTTTCGTCGCATTCAGACAAGGTTCTATTTCGGTGGAGATGGTGTAGTTTTCTATTTTATTTTATAAGTTATTCCTTTAGTTTTACATCCTGCAGCACCATTGTAGCTGTCAAACAACAGCAGTAATACATCACACATCAAGAGCGGAAACAAATGACAACGAATGGAACATTTCACCAGCGTCTTCTAATGTAAAATTCCAGCGCACAATGGGAAAACATTGCACTAAACAGACGGAAATATCCATAGCCGTTTGCACGGGGATCTAATAAGAGGGGGGAAGGGGTGTCTCCCATTCGGTCGAGAGAAAAGTTCGAAAACTTAGAGGACGCTTGACAAGTGTTCAGGAGAACAACGCAATGATGAAGCCGGGCCCTGCGCGTCTCGCCTTTTTAGCTTCTAGCCTAGCATGCAGTTTCTAGATGCATGTCTCAACAGTGCTGCCAAGGAACGTCTGTGTATCTAATGTTATCTGTTTGAAAATACTTTAGAATGAGAACTGCAAAGGTGGTTGCGCTTTGCCAACTTCGCCGTAATTATCGTTTTAAAGATGATAGTCTCTCGTGGGGATCTTCAACGCAAAAATTTTGATCTGTCTGTATGCCTGTCTGTCTGTCTGTCTGTCTGTCTGTCTGTCTGTCTGTCTGTCTGTCTGTCTGTCTGTCTGTCTGTCTGTCTGTGTCTGTCCGTCTGTCTGTACAGTTGTCTGTTTATCTACTTTTAACAGCATCGGGTACTACAAACGGCTGACCCCATCCGCAGCGCCCACCAATGTTGCTCAAGATTCAGCATTCACACTTGTGCAATTTTCGATTAAAAAAAAATTATTGCGCATGTTTGGGGCACCATAACAAAACGTATATATTCTGCATGTGAGGTTTTCACTAGAAAAGGGATACATAAGTAGTTTTAGGGACCATAGTGCTTATCACGCCCCGCTGACCATGCAACGCTTGCACGAAAAGGAGAGTGTTTCCAACGCTTTGCTAAAACGAGGCGGTGGTGGCACCTACCCGTCGCCTTGCGTTCTACACCTTATCATCTCTGACACTGGCCCGCACACCCATCTTAGAGCCACGCGCTTTGTTTTCGAACAAAACCGCCAGATGGCACTTATGTCTCACGTTTGACGTGACTTGATGCGATCGTTTGCCTTCGCTGCACGCTCGAGGCACTCTAACATAGCGCCTCGATAATACTATTCACCAATTTTCTTGCGCAGATCATCAAATAAATGTTTCGTTCACACTTTCAGCACGCAAGACTATCGTCGTTTGAGGACATTGAAAGATTAAATGCACATACGAGGTCATTTCAGCTGATACCCGTATGCCAAGAACCGCGGTATGCGGTTATGTGCCACAGCTTTTTGACAATTTATACAAACTGTGAAAACCGTTATCGGTAGCCTAAATGCAAAAGCGACAAGAAAAAATGACATCCACATGTGCTGACCCGGTGGATGCAAAGACATCATACTCCAATCATGCATCGGACCGAAACATCCAGCGTGGCAATCAAATATTCCAGCGCAGAGTCCCATAAGGGACTGACAATGCTTTGGAAAAAAATGATTGTGAAGTTGCAGTGTTGGTGCAACATAAAATATGGTTCCAGTACTGGCTATCTAATTAAAAGAAAGATTGTATATGTACTATCGCGAAGGAGCCATGTCGGGTTAACATCAGTTGAATACTTAAAAGTCGATCACTCTAGTTGGTTGAAGTGGCAGTGTCCAGGGCTGCCATGCTCGCAAGCATATGCGCCACGTATAAGCTTACCGCGTCTGGCGTTTGTAACGCCAAAGTTTTTGTTGGCGCCATTACGCAGCTCTTATGAACTGGCTGTATGAAGTATATGCTACTTCTCGACATATATTCGTACGTACATCATTTTTACGTGTCTGTAGAGCCATCAATACATCGTAAAAATACTTCACTGCATAAATATAAGTACATTTTCTAAATGCATCTCATACAGAAATGTAGATGCTCAGAGTTATTTCTGAAATACTATCGCGTTGTTCTTGTATCTCGGCACTGGCAAATCCTGATATAGAGAGACAGTATACAAAAGGGTGGGGAACAGAGGAAAAGTGAAAGCCTAGCCGAGCCAAAGCAGTCTAGTTGCAAATCAGCTCTTCTCTTATCCAGCGTTGTATGTGTTACTACAAGCTGCGCTATTTTTTATTTTTTTCAGTAAGAGCACCAATTGTGAGTACAACGAGTACAACACTTGTCTTGTCATTTCGTTTGTTTTCATGTAGCACTGCGTTTTACGTCACTCTTAAACCAGACTAACATGCATACCCGTTTCTTTTTCCCCTTCTCCTGCGTTTGGCCCACGGCGGTTGGGGGTAAAAATGGGACGTGCGCCATTCTTGGAGGGTTACATCATAGACACTCGGCCACCATTACTGTCGAAAGCGTGATTGTCGGTAAAGGGACAGTAACCACAAAGCAAACACAGTGGGAGAATATAACATCCTGCCCCTCTTCCCTTTCGATTATCAAGAGACGCGCTTGCCACCCGGTTGTCCCTCCACGCACGCCAGTCTGAACACCCTTGTTTCGTATATTGAAATACAAAATATATCATCTTTCGTTAATGTGGTAATAAATGGTCGTTACGTTAAGGCGGGCAAAATGAAAGAGTAAATATTTCACTTTTGCATCTCAACAAGCCCCAAAATAAAATTCAAGGCTGCTAGACTGAAGCGAGAAAAAAAAAGAACACTGAGGGGACACGTAAACGATGAGCGCTAGACCTCAACTGAAATTTTGCTGACTCTAAACGGTAGACATGAAAGACAACGCACAGCACCCATAAAGAGGTGAAGATGGCACTGCTAATACGGATACCTGCAACGTACGCTCGGTTAGGCTTTTTCCTTGAAATTTAACGCCATTGAGGTTGTGCTCACGCAATCATCTACTTCTAGATTGATGCTGTATAGAAGATACATGCGTACGTTTAAGGGCACAAGTATATTTCATAGCTTTGTAGTTTAAGAAGCTCGCGAAATTACGATGCTTATGTCAACGGTATCAAATTGAAAAAAAAAAGTCCGAACACGACCTACATGGCATTGCATGCCAAGGTGAACAAGCCGTGGCCTTATCGTTAAGCTGATTCACTGATAAGTAGGAAATAAAAATCAAAATACAATAAAATATTCGTCGTGGCGGGTGCATTTTCAATGGAGGCGGAAATGCTTGAGGTCATTGTACATGGATTCAAGTGGAAGGTAATGATCAACAGGTAGTTCAAGTTTCAGGAGGCCTCCGCTGCTACGACCCTTAAAATGTTATCGTAGTTTTAGAACATTACACATCTTAACAATTACAAAAAAAAACACCAGGCCTGCGTCGAACACGCAGTACAGTCGAAGCGAAAGCTCGAAGAGCAGCCTTTCGTTGTCTTTTTCTACACTATTTGGTTAACTGCTACACGCACAGTTGACGGGTAAAATGCCGTACACCGTTAGCCAACGAAATATTTGTATATTAGGGGGGTATTCGATAGGCCATTCTTTGTCATTTTTTGGAGAAGCTGGTATGCGCTACACACTTGCAATATATTTTGTGAAAATGTCTCACGCTACCACCGACGACAACGACGAATTATGCGTAGCGCTGTTCTGGTGAGTTGTACCATGCATTAGATGACCCACGTGTTACGCAGTCGCATTGTCTGACGCCTGGCTTCTCCTTAGCAGCTCTGAGGTGCTTTATTACACACCAAGGTGTAATTCCTTTCCCAACATGAAGCCTGCTAATGGCCAGTTTGCAACAGAGTTCCAAGCACCGGTGTAGCTTACTGGCTGGATACTGGGCTGGCAAGCAGTGTCTCGAGATCGATTCCGGTTGTGTCCTTGTGTTTTCAATTTATTTTGTTTTATTTTTATCTTGTGTGATAGTCGATAAAGACAGCAGTGGTGGTGGCGGAAACCTACAGCGTATGCGCCTATTGTCGTCGTCTCATAACAGTTTTTGCAGTAAAAAATAAAAAAGCTTATCTGAAACGACCTTTGCAGGTGTCTGACACAGCGTCGTCTGCATCTCTTGCAGGTCCTGCTCATATTTGTGGCCATCTTCACGTGAGAAAAATTTTCAGTAGAAATGCACTATCTGTCACTTGTTTTTTTTTTCTTGTTCTGTTTGTTGCTTGGCTCCTATTAGGATGCACAAGTTCAGCTCAGCGAACTGGGAGCGCGGGAGGAACACACACACGAAGCAAAGAGGAGGCACGCAGCACGAGCGCTCAACGACTAGAGTTGCTGAGCGCTCGTACTTTGTGCCTCCTCTTTGCTTCGCGTCTGTGTTCCTCCCGTGCTCCCAGTTCGTTGAACAACCATGAATTACCATTTAGCCCACCATTCCAACCTATTACAAGTTCAGCTATCTCACATTTCTTTTTTGAATAGCTTCAGTGGGAAATTACTTGCCTCCACTGCCAGTACCGGTCGTCTGTTTTACTCAAGGTCTCATGGCGGGAGCGGTCTGCAATCTCCCGTGTGTTCATCGCCCATACGTCATAACCACGTTGAGCCAAGAGGAAGCCTGCGAGTGACGACAATAAGCGTGTCGTCTTCATAGAATGCGGATTAGAAATTTTCAACTTAGGACAGTCTCCGGTAAACGAAGTAAGCTCTGCAGAGACTTTACGGGCCCTTATTTAGTGTAGCTTGCGATTCTTGAAATCATTGGTGCTCCATTCATGAGATCTCAAGGATAATACAGCGTTATGGGCTGGAATGCTTACTTCAAACAAGGGTAATCGTTATAAGACATTCATTCGAAGACTATTGTAACGCCGATGAACAAATATTAGGTGCGTAGTATACCTTCTATATTGGTCCAACGGTATAAAAACGGTTTTTAAGATCTCTTCGCCGGCACCTACTGTAGCTTTTATGCTGAAAAAGAACAGCAAAACACTGCTATTTTAAAATCAGGTCCTTATTAGCTTAAAATATTATTGCCTACAAACGGTGTACCGGTAATGCTGAGTCGAACGAACGATTATTGTTGTCTGAATCGGCGGCTAAGTTCTGTCAATAATAGTAAGCGTCATGTTCGAAAGACTTGGAGAAGTTTATCTCTACAAGGTACTTCGTTTTAAAAGGCAGCTATTGTTAAGTAATAAAATGCCCTGTAGCTGCACGAGCAAGTCACTTTTCAAGGATCTATCTATCTATCTATCTATCTATCTATCTATCTATCTATCTATCTATCTATCTATCTATCTATCTATCTATCCAGCCGCCTACGACATTTAGCTCTCTTGGAAATTTCGATAATGGTATCGACACCAAAATTGGTATGGAATAACATGACTCTATGACGAGCATAACTAACTTGCCACAACTAGTAAATCTCGAAACGTATGTCATGAATGTCAAGATTGACAATTCACAGTGTTGCTGCTCTTGCGATGGTTTACTTTACATCAAATGTTGCAGAACTGGTATAATATGATATGCCTGCATGGCAAACCCAAGTGACAGACCCTAAAATAGAAATCATGACATGGCTGTCATGTAACTCACGAGTCCTGGCTACATATCATACTTATGATGCACTCACGGCCGTTTCGCGACCTTCAGATATACCAAATTTTGCATTTATTCGCGTGAATAGACGACAAAGAAAACGACAAAACCAAACATGATAATCATGTGATGCGTGTCATGTGACAATATGACTACATGCCCCGCTCATAATGCACTCATGGCCGTTTTTCTAGTTTCACAGATACAAAATTTGGTGAATCGATGACGAAGGTATGGGACTGGTGCCAACATGTTAATCATGAGATGCGTGTCTTGTAAGAACCTGACTACATACCAAACTGATGATGCACTCGAGGCCGTTTCACTGGCTTCACATATACCGAATTCAGTATTACTGAACCTGAATAGATGCGAATGTATGTGACTGGTGCAAACATGATAATCATGAGATGCATGTGATGTAACAACACAATTATAAGCCATAGTCACGATGCGCTCGTGGTTTCACATATACCAAACGTGGTATTGTGAGACGCGAACGGGCGACGAAGGTAAATCACACACCCAAACATGACAACCATGCTAAGCATGTCCTGTATTACGTGAATACATGCTACGCTCATGGTGCGCTCGCTGTCCTTTCTTTAGCTTCACATAAACTAATTTCGGGGTTACGTGACGTCACGTGAATGACAAAGGTATTTAGCTAATGCAAACATGATATTCTTGAAATGTGTGTTATGTAACAACATGACTACATGATACGCTCATAGCACGCTCGCACTATTCTTTTAGTACCACATATAGAGAAGTAGGTAATACGGGACGAAAATGAACGACGAACGTAAGTGACATGTCCAGACATGATAATAGCAATATGCGTCATGTAAAACATGACTGCTTGTTACGCTCATGGCGTGCTTTCTCCCGTTTCGCAAGCTCTACATATATCAAATTGGGTATCACATGACGTGATTAGACGACGAAGGTAAATGATACATTCAAAGAGGATCGTCATAACATGGACGTCATGTACGGTATAATTTACGTCCGCCTCGTAATGTTGGGCAAATATTAAAAGACATATTAACCTTCGTCATTTGCGCTTCGCATATCATTGGTTCCTACTGTGCGTGGGATCTGCCAATTTTTTGACATGAAAACGTCGCCTTGCATCAGGTTCGCTGTCGCTGTCCACGTCGAACGCCACTTCAGCCACCATATAACCTCGTCCTGGTTTCATCGAGCCCTCGCGGGAACGTAGCGTAGTGAACATTGGGTTACGTACGCAGTGTCTTGCTACGGGTATGCGTGCGCATCTCTGGAATCAATACGCTACGTACTGAATACGCACACTTCTCTCACGCAGCAGTGATGCGTACGTGGGCTCGCTTCGTACGCCCAGCTAAAAGTGTCTGCTTGCAGCACAAACGCTACGAACGCGTTTGCAACGCACTGCGTAGAGGCAGTGGCAAGCCGCGTTCAAGTCAAGGAGGTGGCGGCTCCTTTTACTAGGAGGGATAATAGGCACACGCGCCCTCAGCTGTTGGTTACAGCTGCCGACGCTGAATCGTGACATGGTGAGGGCTTCAGTTGCTAAGGG
The DNA here is from genome assembly GCF_013339725.1 of Rhipicephalus microplus. Taxonomy (NCBI): domain Eukaryota; kingdom Metazoa; phylum Arthropoda; class Arachnida; order Ixodida; family Ixodidae; genus Rhipicephalus; species Rhipicephalus microplus. Next base: position 61,422,731 of record NC_051174.1, read on the forward strand.
GGCGCGCACGCCCGCAGCTGTTATCGAAGAGGAAGGTGAACGGGTCCCGACAGACGCCTGGCATAGCCCGACATGAAATTCAGTCGCATTAAAGAAAAGACGCTGCAAGGCTAGTTGGTTATGCATTATATACTTGAAAAAAAATTAACGTGATATTTGAAGAAGACAACAAGGATTAGCCATCGTGCCATTTACTTCTCTTCTTGTACTCGTCAAACGTAGCGCTAATATTTTGAATAAGGATACATTTAAGGCCTGTGATAGCTTGAGGACCGTAGAATGTAAGTTTATTGCCAGGGCTTCAAAGATCGCATGAGTTATTTTCGTTTGATCACTGGCTATGAGGCTTTTATGCTCCACAATGACCATCTCACTAGCTTCTATAGCTCTCTTATTGTAGCCAATGAACCATTATGCTAGATGCTGCAGAGGTGACCAGATTAGCTACTGTGAACGTTTCAGACATTCATTGTGAACAGGCTCGGAGTGGATGATATATGGCCTGACGGACATAAAATATTTTGCTGTCGCTCAAGAAGCTTTAGCATTAGATATATGTGCAAGACTTCTCCCCATAGGTCTGCCAGCCTCTAATAACATCAGCAAGCTCCTTCAATTTCAACAGTGGCAGAATAGCCGGCGAAACGACCCCATTATGCTGATTAGCTTAGGAGTTAGTGGTACACAGTTGCACATGGGGCTTTTTTCTCCAGTCGCCGAGTCATTTTCTTTCATCTTGCAATGCAGATTTAATCGAGAGACGAGTCTCATTTGTAAGGCAAGAGCATTCAATGCCGCATGAAAAGCAGAAGTGGGCCATCGTCCCACGTCACCGTGTCCCACCGGCAGCGTCAACACAACAGATGCAAAAACAAATTTTCTCGTGATGACATAAGAGTACGGAGTCATCGCAACATAACAGATTGGTAATTTTGGGACGTCATTATGACACAATAGTGCCGTCACAGTAACTATACTTGAGGTAACATTGTACACCAGTGTTATAACACAACTTCGTAGTTTGGTCAGAAGGGAGCCAATCACCGAGACAATCAGGACCAGGTGAAGTTTCTTTCATCCTGGAGGCAGTAGCAGGATTCTTGTTAGCTGCTGCGAGCTTCCGAATGGTAGTCAGGTAGGACTAGCGTATCGACTGCGAAGAAAAAGATCACTGTCAGAAACGTCTGCAATTTTCGTATCGTCCGCGGGCCCCATCGTCCAAGGAAGGGTGCTTTTGTGTTGGGAGGACGACATCCAGCGAATAACGACCCAGCGACCGGCACCACCGTGTCTTCCCTACACCTTCACCGAAAGGGGCACACGCGCGGTCTATAAAAGAAAATGACCTCCAGGTGGGACGGGAGAATGAGTACGCCCCCGAAAAAGTTTGGACTGCATCGGAATGAGGAGTTGACGTGTAGCCAGCAAGAAGTGCGGTGCGGTCGTCGCTGTTGGGAGTCTCGCGCAGGCGGTGAGCATAGAGTGACCCGCGCAACGTATTGAGACGGCTGCAATACCGGGCACCCTCGTCGTCTACTAAGCTGGCGAGATTTTCTGCGACACCCCTTCAACTCCCCTACGTGCACCAAGAGCTGACCTGGTCCGCTTGGAACTTTTCATTGGGACTTTCTTTAAAACTGTTACTGTATTAAACCCAGCTTTTAGATAATTGTAGTTCTCTGCGCTGCGCCGTACTTAGAAATTCAGAAGCGCGACCATGATCCTTCTGTAATTATTTCCTTGTATCTTTTTTGTTTTGTTTATACCTCATGTAGGGTTATTTTAGAGCTAGCATAGTTTGCTTTGTTGTTCTTTTCATCGCGTATTAGTGTTTTTCTTCTGTTATTTTTTGTAATCTCTTGCCATAGCCCTTGTTTTACTTAAATGCTTGTTTGTGTTAAACAAATGTCCGTGCGTGCTCTATGAGAGCATTGATCAGGCTCATTCATCACCACACGTGCAACCCTGCACGGGTGGACCGACCTGCAAATAAATTTGAAATGTGCCACTTCGAGGCCTTTCAGGCGTCGCAGGCCGAAGCGTAAAGTGGAAGCCTGCGAGTCTGCCGCACGCCGATGTTGAATTGGCGGGGCCTCACTCGCAGTGCGTGACAATCACAATCGCCTTCTTTTGAGGAACCCTGTGAGTTATTTTTTCTTACAATTCAGCTGTTTAAGCTGGGAGTTAAATACGAAGGATAATCGTCCACAAGTCACCACAGGACAGATGTTACAGAGGATTGACAAGACCCAATGCTTTCCTCAGGTCTGGTAAAATGGAAGGACTCCTCGAGCAAAGGCGTACGTGGCACGAGGACAGAAAGAAATAGACAAGGGAACCAAGATTTAGAGAAAAGAGAAAAAACACGAAAAATGAAAAAAGAGGACTTTGTGAAAAACACCAAGCTTGGAAAGCACAATTACCTGCGTAACCCCTGTGAGAAAGAAGATAGTGCAGAATCGCATTGCCATCGCCTGGCTCACTTGGCTGTTCGCTCCCTAGCTACGCCTTACCTGGTTACGCGGACTGAAGTGGCGTACTTCTCTCTGCTATCTAAATAATATTATTGTCTTTTCGCCAAATTTTCCGACCCACCTACAACAATTTCATCAAGTTTTGACCTGTGTCCAAAATGCCAGTGTACAGATTATCTTGAAAAAGTGCCTATTCGCCGCTAGGAAACTACATTTACTGGGCCAAGTCGTCTTCAAAAAAGGCATTTTCCCCCGCTAAATCTTCGTGCCGTATCCGAGTTTCCGAAGCCTACTAACCTGAAATTACTTCGCACATTTATTGGCCTATGCTCATATTTTCGACGCTTCTTTCGTAATTTTGCGACTGTCATTGCACCACTCAATGCACTGCTCCACGACGACAACGAACTATCTACTTTGTCATAAGCTTATGACTTTGCGTTTACGACACTTCGCCGCCTGCTTACGTCTCCACCAATTCTGCGTCACTTCGCTCTGAGCGCACGCACATAAATTCACACTGATGCCAGTGGTGTCGGCCTTGGTGCTGTGCTAGCACAACGTGATGATGTCAACGCTGAATACGTGGTTGCACGTACCAGTCATGAACTAACAAAACCTGAGACCAAATATACCGCCACCAAGAAAGAGTGCCTGGTCATCTTATCAGATCTACAGAAATTTCGCCCCTAGTTTTACGGTGATAATTTAGACGTCATAACCGACCGCCAGTCTCGGCAGGTTCTCAAACCTCAATGACCCGTCACGTCGCCTCGCTCTGCAGGTCCTCCGACTTCAGGAATACGACATCCGTGTCGTATATTGTTCTGGTCACCGACACTCTGATGCTGACGCCCTTTCACGCTTCCCTCTCATTGCGGATGCCAACGCATCAAGTTAAAACCACAATATTTCACCACGTGACATTTTTGACATGGCCTTGGAGCAACGAAACGACCCCATAGGTGGCCACAATGCTTAACTTTTTGTAAAGTTCCCTCACAAAGTTCCCTCACTGCACATTCTCCACGAGCGCTACGCCGCCAGGCGCAGCACTACGCTATTCGCACTTGCCTTTCATACCACCGTAACTACCACAACGATGTTGGTACATGGTTAATAGTCGTTCCCCGCCATCTTTGTCGTGATCTATGCTCCGCTTTACACAATGACCCATAGTGTGGCGAGGGCGCCGTGTTCAAGACGTACAGGCGCCTTCGTAAACGCTATTATTGGCGCAGAAAATACAGCTTCGTCTGCAAAGACGCCCGCTCTTGCCTCGCCTGCCAACCACGCAAACCAGTCTCGCACTTCTCCACGGCCCCTATCCAGCCGCTTCCGTGCCCAGCCCGCACATTTTAGCGTGTCAGCATTGATTTGTACGGGCCTCTCCTATGCACTGGCGCTGGTCACTGCTGAATTGTCGTTGCCGTAGATACGCCGAAAACGCTGCATTATCTGCCGCAACAGCCAAAGACGTTGCCCCGTTTATTCTACGCAGCATTTTTCTCCACCCTCGCACCCCTGATAAACTGCTCAGTGATCAGGGCCATGTATTTATTTCAGGCGTGACTTCAGTCACTCCTATCCGAATGAAGAATTATTCACCGCACGACTACAGCACATCGCCCGCACACAAATGCATTAACGGAAGGATTTCTCCGAACACTTGTTGACATGATGTCGATGTATGCTGCGTCAGACTGCTGAAATTGGGGTCTTGTTCTTCCGTTTGTCACATTCGCCCCCTCTGTCTCCTCTAACGATCTCTCCCCGTCACCTTTACAGCTTCATTGGGCACGTACTTCATCTCCCTCTCTCTCTCCTCTCCTGCACTTCCCCTCTCTAGCCTATGCTAGCTCTTCTCTTTCTCCTTCAGGCGCCCCTCCCAGTGCTGTGACACCTCTATAGGGAATGCGGGTCTTTTCCCTTCTCTTCCTTCTCCGAGGCTCCCCCCCCCTCTACCCTTGTTACGCCGACGTAGACAGCATGTGCTATCCTACATTCGTTTCCTTCTATTTCCTCCGAGAATCCCTCCGAGTGACCTTAACACCTTCATTGGGCATGCAAGCCCCCTCACCGACACTCCCTCCATCGCCTCGTAACCCCGACAACCTCGGCTAGCGAGTTTTTTGATGGAAAAAACTGACTGCTCACGCTGCACAACCGTTCTCTGGGCACTCCGCATACAAATGCACTGGATCTTGACTTCCGAGGTAGTGTCGGTGGGAGATTTCTCGAGTGCGTTGTTGACGAATAAAAATTTGCCACGGATACTTTACAAAAAGCGGACTGCGGATATCCGTGTTGAATAAGAGTCTGCTGTCTCTCATTGCCTATCGACGGCGATTAACATGTTCTAGTAGGAAACAGCGGTCCATCACTGCATGCTTTGCGTCTATCCCGTGTCTCTCCTGCACAACGCCGTCGTCAGTGTAAGCGTTAGTGCCCGTAGCTTTTTATCTACACATAGTCCTCTTTAGCAGAAAATGGTGCTTCTTGTTTTGTTATTCCCATCAAGTGAAAATATGCTGAAAGTATAAGGCTTACCTGGACTTTCCGATGGAAAATTAACGAACCAGGAACCCGAATCCTGCGTTATTCCTGGTATCATTATGATCGGGTAGCGGTTCGTGCTGTTTTCTGTCAGCGATGAATTGTTCTCCGGAGCTGAGAGACCCACCCTGTCCACTTCTATGACGTAGCCGTCTTCCGTCGTGGCCTCTGATGTCTCGCAAGTGAATCCAAAATACCTGATGAGCTCGCACTGGAAACGCGTAAGCGGAAAGTTTATAACAATTTGGTAATTTTTCCGTACATTTCTTTTCATCAAAATATAAGAGGTATGAAAATGTACAGGAATAAGCACACACACACACACACACGCACACACACACACACACACACACACACACACACACACACAAACAGCTTTAGATGAATTGCTGTCAACGGTTACTTTAGAAACATTTCTGGTGGTGTGAAACTTCTATGATTATTGTTCAGAAATTTTAAATATAGGAACTATCCGTTGTCAAGACAGAAACAACATTGCTAACTATTTGAAGCTGCGGCCACCGTTGATGATTGATTTGTGGGGTTTAACGCCCCAAAACCACCATATGATTATGAGAGACGCCGTTGTGGAGTGCTCCGGAAATTTTGACCACCTGGGGTTCTTTAACGTGCACCCAAATCTGAGTACACGGGCCCACAACATTTCCGCCTCCATCGGAAATGCAGCCGCCACAGGCGGGATTCGATCCCGCGACCTGCGGGTCAGCAGCCGAGTACCTTAGCCACTAGACCACCGTGGCGGGGCGTGCTGCCGCCGTTGAAGCCGAATATTGCACTGACAGTTATAGTTGTGCGAGAACGACCAACATGGTGCGTGAATGCCGTGATAAGCTTCAGGAGTTCATACAAAGCAGTTGCTTGTCGCCAGCAAATTGCTTTGTCATCTAATTGACATTACTCCTAATTGGGAAAAATATAATTGTTAGATCCTAAGGCGAGCAAAAAGTATCCCGAGGGATAACTTTTCGTTTCGCCAGGCTAAAAAACGCTATACCCTCATTCGACGTGAACACCAAGATTGACTTTAGGTAGCAATAGTGTGTAAAAAAAAAAGCTGCGCTCTATTTCAAAAAACACCGTAACTGTCGAGTATTGCAAAGTTGACTTCCTAAAACGAACCGCTGAAACATACAAAGGGAGAAATTTCTTGTAGTTTACGAGATAAGACACAACCTAAAAATAAAAAAAACTATAGACCATCTCCCAGAAGAGAACCCTGATGGAATGCGAAGCAGCAGCAGTGCTCGTGGCGTTGACCCGGTTGAAACGGCTGTCGACGCGGGTGCTGGAAAAACGGTTTGAAGCAAAACTTGGTGTCTTGGGGAAGTGTTTACGGGAGTAAACGTTTGCTTGAAACGCAGACACGAGAGAAGTAATGCATTGAAGACACTTGCGCTTGTCTTCCTCGGATGCGTCTCGTCGGTGATAGCCGCGCACCGTCTCTCTTCTCGAACGAGATGGGCACTCTTGACTCGCGCATCGTCGGTTTCCTTGGTATTTCACTGCCGGCGCTTGCATCCGAATTGCCTTGCTCGCGCCTTGTCGGTGTTCAAGGCACGACGTCGCCATTCGAGAACGCGATCGGCTTCGCTAACCCGCAACGCCGGCAACGGCCGAGAAAAGTACGCACACACAGACGGAAAGCATGCCCTAGAGGCGTCCCGCCAGTCGCCGTGATCGCGCGGCAAGCACCGGCGCGTTGTTCTCATTGCCTGCGTGCGGGACTACGGCCGAGCTAGGCGACGGCGCCCGAGCGCGCGCAGCGCGTGTAGCCACGGCTTCTTCTCGCCGACCAATGGGGAGAGGTAGCGCTGGTTGAAGAGATGATGCCGACCTGAGGAGTGGGCTCAAGCGTTGCGAGCGGTTGAGAGGGCCAAGCGAGAGATATGACGCGCGGCAAGCGGCGACAGGTTAGAGAGAGAGTTACGTCACGTGCTCACACTTCGAAGGAAAGCTGTGACCTGAGTGGCTCCGCCCCGGCGCGGAGAGACAGGGTTAAACGGGCTAGTCAAATGCTGCTTCGCATCTGAGATAGTATAGGTATACAGCATAAAAAAAAGAGATGAGTTGGCAACAACTGTATTCGCGACATCATCCTGAACTCATCGTGCACCTTTCAAAGCGCCAGTTTCAAAAGCACCAGTTTGGAATGCTGCATTATACAGTAAATAAAAGCGTCTGAATTCTGCCAGAGAATGACTAGTGTAGAAACAAAACGGCTAATAAACTTCACGTTTCTAGTGAAAATTTAGAAAGATCAGCCCCACAAAGCTTTCAAATGCTTGTCGAAGTTTGTGGAGCTGAAGCGTTGCAACGTTCGCGTGTGTTGAACGGCATAGGCGTTTTTCAGTGCAAAGAAACAGTGTAAAAAATGATAATCGTCCATGGTCATCTCAAGGTCAGCGATTACAGAAGAGTGACAAAGTTTGTGTAGAGATAGGTTGCGACCGAACGTTAGGCACCCGTGCAGTGGCAGGGTGTGTTAACTGAAACCTGCTAACTGAGAACAGGAACTAATGAAATAACACATGACTCATAGATGTGTGGAGGTTGTATGAAAAGCTCACGCTGTCTCCCATACATCCTGCTTCTTGTAAGTTTAAGGTGACACTGGGGAATATCAAAGAAGCATGGCCGGCCGATCTCATAAATTTCCTTCAAAATTTTATGTATAGTTGCCTCATTAGTGAAAAACAAAGATGCGGAATTGGTTTTGCTGTAAACCTTTCTAACGACACACAGTAAATCAATAATGACAAACAGCTTGAGTGCCATGCTTACCTGCCCTGTATTTTTTCATGTTTGGCGATGAATTACACAAGAGTTATAGATTCGCAATTGGTTTTGCTGTAAAGCTTTCGAACGAAATACAGTAAATCAGTAATGTTGTACAAGTGAAGTGCCACTGCTCACCTGCTCTATAGTTTTTTCATGTTTGGCGATGAATCACACAAAATATATTGAATGTACGTACTTCCAAGTTCTTTAGCTAAATATATGCGTATTTTTGAGTATGATCAGTTATTTTTAGCTTCTCTAGGTACTACACATATTTTTGTAAATCGCAATATGGATTCAGAAAATGTTTTTTCTTGCTATTTTGCAGGCCTTTATTGAAAAAAAAACGACAGGCCTGCACAGAAGACGCGACACTGTCACAGCAACAGCTGGAGAATCGGCCTTTGGGAGCCTTTTTATGAACACCCTTTAGGTCACTATCATGCATATTTGCAGGGTATCATCTACGACAATATTCATTGTGTAGTAGGCACGCATTTATGATGATGACAATGCCTCCGCTGTGGTTCTTGCCCACTCAAAGTAATTGGCCAAGTATTCAGGATATAATATTTAAGGCCTTTTAAGTGATACATATTCTCAACAAAAGGCCGATAAAGAAAACGTAAAAACAAAAAGAGTGCAATAATTCATTTTTGCCGTCCCGACTCAACAGAATATATATATATATATATATATATATATATATATATATATATATATATATATATATATATATAGATACATATATATATCTTGAACGGAAACTGCAGTACTTTCGAACACGTTCAAAATTGATGTTTAGAATTCGCTAAAGATACTCTAATAACAAATACACAAATCAAAATTAAGAGGCACATTCGATTTTTTTTCATGAACATAACTGCTAACGGCATCAAAGGCATTTCTGTGGCTAACCCAGAACCAGAGCACCAAAGAAGAGTATTTTCTTATTAGTGAAAGACAGCGCCAGGTTACTGAATGGGATAACAAGGAGACGTTTTTAAAGTCTGTAACGGCGATATGACAAAAAATATTGCTCCAATGACTCCATATCTAAAGAAAAGCTGCGTTGGGGAAACATCCCCAGACCATCTCTGTGTGAATATAAATTTAAAGGGGGCACACGACATTGTAATCTAAAAAGCATGACTTCCATTTGTTTAGTTTGACCCCAGTCGGTTTTCCATCGATATTTCAAAAGTTTAAATTCAGTCCATGGTGTTTTTTATTCTATGGCATCAGCTCTGCATGAAAATTTTCGATATCTTATCGTTGAGCGAGACAGAAACAAGTTAAAGTTTCAGCAGACACAAAGAAGTTAGGAGAGAATGAACGCGTGAGAATGAAGGTCATCCCAGGCGCTAAGCGTGCCCAAGGTCGCTATGTTTAGAAGTTTCACAACGTGCGGGGTGTTCGTTTTTTGTAATCAAAAATGAATTTTCACACACCTAAGAACAGAGCGTGAGGCGATCTACGAGTCATGTGAAGTTGAGAGCTGACATGCGGTCAGGTGGTGTTCTACAGTGCTGTTGCGGCTCCGGGTCCCCCGGGTCCCATTCTGGTAGCGGGCCCCCGTGCTAGGATCCATCATCGAACAAGTGAGATGAGTCGCTCGTAAGATAGGCCTCGCAAGAACGACAACTATTTATTTAAATGGTAAGTAACTGAGAATTTGAAAGGAGGTGATCAAGTTATCAAGTAGGACTCAAGAAGTCTGAAGAACTTAACAGGCAAACTGAAAATATACACAGGCCTTCTGCTTATATCGCGCCGAGTTGCCAACCTTGGGCGCATTGTCCGCGGCTTCAGCCAATACGGCACTCGCTGATCTAGGTGCTCCAGCCATGAATGCGGGGAAAGACACCACACAATGCACGTGGAGAGGGCACAGTCTACACGATGCCCAAATACGGTGACAAACACAGTGCACCAACGTTTCGCACACGTCACCAAAATTTTGCGCACGTCCGATGATCTTAGATGACCTAGGTTTCTAAAGGCTCTTCTGGCAGTTGGGTTATCTTCGAAAAACCAGCTCCCGGTGCACGTGCCTAACTTGCCTGACTGTGTTCGGGTAGGACAATGTAGGGGTCCACCAGCATATTGTCAAACCTGCCACTCAATTTAGCCGATGCTATGAAGAGAGAGGAAAGGAAGAAGGGTCGACCAATCCCTCGTTGTCGAGGCGCTGAGGCGTGCTCGAGCAAGGGCTGCAGAAGATGGTGCTTTTTTCCTTTCTTTCAACCACGCAGTTAATCCCTCGTCCTGGGCTAGAAGTCACTCCTTAACTGCGAATTTCCGGACTTCACTTCTCCTCGAACAAGCTTTGCTCCTCCTCGAAAGTTGCCATTACAACCTGTTTAGGTTTTAGGTTGATTTTCAAACTGAAACACCACGCTGGTTCTGGTTTCTACAGATCCATGGTGACCTCGAGAGAGGCCCAGTTACCTTCTTGTTACCCTGGAAAGCCTTTAATGCAGTCGAGTTCACGATGACCTTTCTCTTTTGCGTGCGTTTTATTTTCGCTAACCGGTCCTGGACGCTTTGTTCACTTTTTGCTGACAGGAAATCAACTCATCTTGACGGACGGCACTTCCTTGCTTGGAATGCATTGGATTATTTTCGTTCAGTTCACAAAGGCCGAAAGTGTTCAATATTCGTGACGGTCATATTAGTCTCTAGCGAGGGGTGGGGGGGGGGGTTAAAGATATTGATGGGCTGAGGCTTGCAGCCACAAGTCGAAGAGATCAGCGCTGACGTCCGATCTGGTGAAGACTGTCCTTGATGAAGTAGTGACAACTTGCTTCATTTTTGCTCAACAGACATCACTTACGCGAATGAAAACACAACCACTCACATAGTGAGCGCCGAAGAATTCTGTCGATTCCCACCACTCAATATTTCCCTTTTTACGCATAATTAAATGAGTACACGAGTCAATTTAAATTTTTCTCCTGCGTTTTAGTGAAGCAGAATCAAAACAATGGAAGGCCACCCGACCTTAAACTCTGGATAGCGGTGTCTTCAATGTATTCACCGTCAGTTTAACCAACTCTAAAACGCAACAAAACAACCAAAAAATCTAATGTATGGCCCTCGTCTTGGTGAGAAAAAAAATATTGCAGAACTCTCAAGAATGCTGCTTGCGACAGGGTAGTGACTCAGACTATCCAAGTTGCCATGGAATATCCCCTTTAAAACGTATGTTGCAAAAGAAGGCTTCAACGCAACAGGCGGCCATTCTTAGAGGACAAGGGCAGCAGCCTCCAGTGAGGACAATGGCTCCACCTCTACAAAACTCACATGGTAATCTAGTAAGCGCGTTTTCCGAGCTGCATTCACTAAACTTTTTCGCCCTAACTTAAACAGAACGCTTGCAAAGCAACGAAAAGCTCAAAACGAAGAGTTCTCTCTTGAGTTCCGTTTACGCACAAAAAACTTAAGCCTTCGTGCCAGTTTTCTGCGCATGCTATAACCCGAGTTTAAACGTTGCCGTTATTCACATTTCTAGTAGGACACACTTTGACAGACTCGAATTTTTCACACTAGGTTCAGCTACGTCTTATAACTGTCAGAAATGTCGCTCGAACCTTGACTTTTGGTAATGCATGACGCTCCGCTTAAACTATCACACGATAATTAAGCATTCTATCAAAACCAAAGAGACAGAACTTAACCTTGCGTAGTAGTCTTGCTTTGTTAATGTTACCTTATCATGCTAGCACCTCGGATAAAAAACGCACTGTGTTCTTTTGGGCGTGTTAGCTCTACTCTGCCTCGCATTTAGAGAGCGCTGTAACATTTCACGACTAAACGTACGCTGCCCTACCAACTAAAGTCTTCTAAACGCGCGTTTGAATGTAGATGTACAACATTCCGCGTTGAATATGAACCCTTTAAAACGAGTCTCATTTTTTTGCTCAAACCCTACACACAAAAGAAAGCATTACTTCAAAAGTTTCAAACTGGAAGAGTATAGAAAAAATTCTTTCTAGAAACTCTGGGTCGCATTCTGCGAAAAGCTTGCAGCTGACCTTCACGCTTTCAGTCCTGCGCGTGACGGTCGTTGTCTCTGCCGCTTTCGCGATTGCCACAGGCCACAATAAGCGCGAGCTCCTAGCCCAACTTTGCTATTTCACCTCATTCGTGATTTTGGCCGGCTTTCTTAGTGACACGGAAGGATTCCTGAAGTGCAGGGCAGAAACTCGCCATTGTCCTTTGGCGTTTGGTTCTATCCTGAATTTAGGAGCAGCAACCTTTTATTTAGGAACTAATGGACAACGTCGTCAACGCAAACCTGTTCTTTTCAACCGTGCCTTCCTTTTTGGGGACGCGCGTTCCTTTTTAGCTATACTTCTCTGTCGCTAATTTTGCCGGACCGTACGCCACAAAAGACGTTTTGTTGAATTGCCCGATCTGCCTTCACCTTTGTGGTGCCGCATGTGGCCGCTTTTTTCTTTTGCGGTGACACTGACGTACAAACTTTCCTTGGTAGCAGAAGGGTTGACAGGCGGGCTAGTTGGTACGAATTCATAATGAAAAAATTGGAATCGCAAACCAACGGGACACAAGAGAAGAGACAATCAAGCGCAGACTGAAACTCAGTATATTTAGGGAAGAAATTATATACCATAAAGATGAGAAAGGGAAACTGGAGAAAATGTTCCACCATGATCAGGCGTCGTCCAGAAACGAGATTTCACAATCTAACAGTGATATAGATGGTGCACTAACAAAACTATCAATATTCTTTTTAATAAATAAGGCTTCCGCAATCTCTCTAGTTTTCATGTCATGATGGCTGTATAAGACTAATGTGGGCGAAAATTCAGGTACACAGCCAAAGTTTTTGCTATGGGTGGACAAATGTAAACTTGGGGCTGAATTCAACGCAATGTAGTGTTGTCGCAGGCGAACATTCAAGCAGCGCCCAGTGTGCCCAATGTATAAGCTGCCGAAAGACAGTAGAATACAATAAACGACAGATTATGGTTGTTAAACGACAGACTTGGTTGTTACGAACTTCCCTGGTTGTGTCATCGGTAATCTTGAGTTCAGGTGTACCTGTGGACCACCCTTTCTGCAGTTTTTAAATGCCAAGCATTTCTTAGCGAACTTCGGCAACCTTAAGCGTATCTATCTATCTATCTACCTATCTATCTATCTATCTATCTATCTATCTATCTATCTATCTATCTATCTATCTATCTATCTATCTATCTATCTATCTATCTATCTATCTGTCTGTCTATCTATCTATCTATCTATCTATCTATCTATCTGTCTATCTATCTATCTATCTATCTATCTATCTATCTATCTATCTATCTATCTATCTATCTATCTATCTATTTAGCCACCTACGACTTTTAGCTCCCCTGGCCGTTTCGATTATGGTATTGATGCGAAACTTGAAATGGCATAACATGACTGTATGGAGAACATATTTGACTAGTCATAACATAAAAATGAAAAGGAAGCGTCAAATCATGAGTCTCAAATACAACAGCCAAAATAGAACTGGCAGAGCTTTCAAAGATGATTAATAGGCATAAAGTATGCGATGTGAGAAGGTATAACATGGAGAGAATTGAACATGCTCTGAAAAACGGAGAAGCGTCAAAGCAGTGAAGAGGAAACTTGGGATAGGCAAAAATCGGATGCATGCACTAAAGGGCAAAAAAGGCAAAATAACTAACAATATGGCTAGGACAGTTAAAATAGCGGAGGAGTTTTACAGAGATCTGTATAGTAGCCGGGACAACCACGACTTTATTACTATAAGAACTAGCAGTAACCCAGATGACACCCCACCAGTAAGGATAGACGAACTCAGAAAAGCATTGGAGAGCATGCAAAGAGGCAAAGCTGCTGGTGAGGATCAGGTAACATCAGATCTGCTGAAAGATGGAGGACAGATTGTGTTAGAAAAACTAGCCACCCTGTTTACGAGATGTCTTCTTACGGGAAGAGTTCCAGAGTCTTGGAAGAACGCTAACTTTAATACATAAGAAAGGAGATGACAAGGACTTGAAGAACTACAGGCCGATTAGCTTGCTCTCGGTAATATACAAGCTCTTTATAAAGGTAATTGCTAACAGAGTAAAGAATACATTAGAATTTAATCAACCAAAGAAACAAGCAAAAATTCGAACAGGCTGTTCAACAATCGACCACATTCATACTATCAATCAGGTAATAGAGAACTGCTCAGAATATAACAAACTACTATACATAGCCTTCATAGATTATGAGAAGGCGTTTGATTCAGTAGAAATATCAGCCGTAATGCAGACAATGCAAAATCAGGGCATCGATGAAGTATATATAAACATACTGGAAGAAATATACAGGGGATCAACTGCTACCATAGTGCTTCATAAAGAAATCAACATAATACCAATCAAGAAGAGTGTAAGGCAGGGGGACACAATCGCCCCAATGCTATTTACCGCGTGTTTACAGGAGGTTTTCAGAAGCCTTGAATGGGAGCAGTTAGGGATAAGAGTTGATGGAGAGTACCTAAGTGACCAGTGCTTTGCCGATGACATTGGATTGCTGAGTAACTGAGGGGACGAATTGCAACTCATGATTACGGAGTTAGACAAGGTGAGCAGAAAGGTGGGTCTTAAAATTATTCTGCAGAAAACGAACGTAATGTACAACAACCTCGAAAATGAGCACCGCTTTGAGATAGGTAATAGTCCACATCAAGTTGTAAAATATCATGTCTTTTTAGGGCAGGTAATAACCGCGGAGCCAAATCACGAGGTTGAAGTAACTAGAAGTATAAGAATGGGGTGGAACACATTTGGCAAGCACTCTCAAGTTATGACAGGTAGATTGCCACTATCCCTCAAGACCATATGGTGTAGTAGCGCAATTTTCACGGGGAAGAAGAGGACAAGAACACACGACACTCGCTACACTCGCAACTAATTTTATTTCAGAAGCCGCACTTCATATATAACCCATAACCCTAGCGACACAGAAAAGAACTACGAACATTGAATCATTGCCAACAGAAGCTTTTGCGCAGACTCAAGTGATAGTACACGGCAGTTACGCTTACACTTTAAGATGACATAACTAAAACAGCCCTGGGTAACATCAAATAAAAAAAACCAAAACATTTTGCGGGAATTCACACGTGTTTGAAACAAAATTTTGAAACGACAAAAAGGAGAGTATGACACATGCAAACACTGATCTCAATTAAGTCCTTCGAGGTAGCTGGCTTCTCGGTCACTTAACGAAACCGATGGCTGACTAATGCATCCTTCTTTTCTTTTTTTAATGTGGAAGGCTTCGACAATTTCTCTGGTTAGTTGGTTTCCATGACGGAAGACTACGGTTGTGTCACTGAACAGTGGTGAGCAGCCACACTGGGAACAGTGTCTCTTTATGTGAGAATGAATGTCAGCTCTTAATGATCGCTTGTGTTCTAAAAGTCGGGTGTTCAAACATCGACCCGTCTGGCCGATGTATACCTTTCCACACGTTAGCGGCAAGCAATACACGACTGATAGGCTACACTTAACAAACTTTGTTGTGTGATTTACCGTACAACTACCAGCATTAGTGTTTACTGCTATGGAAACTTTACGGTCTAGTTTGGAACATATTTTACTAAGCTTGTTGGGTGCCGAAAAAACTAGTTCTAGGCCATAGCGATTACTACGTTTTTTAAGTTATGGGCAATCTTGTGCGCATATGGAACTGACACTATGTTCTTCCTGTTTTCATTACTTGTCAATTTTTTATGAAAGTTGTTGCGTACGTGACTAATCAGCTTGTTAGCCGATCTACACAACACGTGTTTTTCGTACCGAGCATTTTTTAGCCTAATAATTTGTTGGTTGAAGCTTTCGCTAATCTTTTCTGGACATGACTTTGTTAAGGCTGCTCTCAAACATGAAAAGGCTATGCCACTCTTTACAACTTTAGAATGTGCCGATTGGTAGCTAAGTTAGGGTTTTTCCGTTCGCGGATTGTATGACCAGCATACATGTTCTGCTGTGGCATCTAACTCAATATCCAAAAACTGCAGTTTGTGATTGACTGGTAATTCATGAGTAAATTCAAGCCCTCTACTATTTTTCTTGAAGACTTTCAAAACTTCTGCGACCATTTTATCCCGACCATCCGATTCAATAAAAACCAAAAAGTCATCTACAAACCGAAACACTTTGAGTGCAAGCCCTTTGATTGATTGATTGATGATTGATTTGTGGGGTTTAACGTCCCAAAACCACTATTTGATTATGAGAGACGCCGTAGTGGAGGGCTCCGGAAATTTTGACCACCTGGGGTTCTTTAACGTGCACCCAAATCTGAGTACACGGGCCTACAACATTTCCGCCTCCATCGGAAATGCAGCCGCCGCAGCCGGGAATCGAACCCGCGACCTGCGGGTCAGCAGCCGAGTACCTTAGCCACTAGCCCACCGCGGCGGGGCGAGTGCAAGCCCTTTAAGGTTTAAATCTATTGCCTTGTCCATTTTTGCTAAATAAATTGTGCTTAAAATCGGGGCTACTTTCGAGCCTATTGTGATACCGGATTTTTGTCGGTACATAGCCTTGTTCCACATAACAAATGTCGACCTAAGGTAAAAGGTTAACAATTCAAGAAAGGCATCCACCGATACACCACACTTATTCACAAACTCTAACTCATCGTTTTCTTCTGTTATACATTGCTTTACACTTGACAATAGCGGACCATGCGGGATGTTGTAATACATATCTTGTATGTCTACGCTGAAGAAATAGCATTTTTCTGGGTTATGTGTGCTTAAATACGAAACTAACGCCTCAGAGTTTGGCAGACTGAAGGATCCGATACATTCAATGTCTTAAGGTGACACTGAAGATACGAAGACAAGCATAGTTGCCACGAGTCCCTTTCGGATACAATGGCTCTGAATGGAACATCAATTTTATGAGTCTTTGCTGCAAAAAACAACTCAAGATGTAAGCTACCTGCGCTTTTTACTGCTGATGCAAGCCGTTCCAATTTACTGTTCTCTTGTAAAGTGAGAGCCATTTGCTTAACCTTGTTTGCCTTTACGTCTACACGGACAAAATTTTTTTCTACGACTGCCAACGCCTTATCTTGAAAGAGACCTTCCGGTATGACAACCAAACAACCTTCCTTATCTGACGTAAGAAAACGCAAGCTGTTTTCTACACCAAAGTTCACCAAATTGTAGAAAGCAGCTTGCGTTTTCTTACGTCAGATAAGGAAGGTTGTTTGGTTGTCATACCGGAAGGTCTCTTTCAAGATAAGGCGTTGGCAGCCGTAGAAAAAAAATTTTGTCAGTGTAGACGTAAAGGCAAACAAGGTTAAGCAAATGGCTCTCACTTTACTAGAGAACAGTAAATTGGAACGGCTTGCATCAGCAGTAAAAAGCGCAGGTAGCTTACATCTTGAGTTGTTTTTTGCAGCAAAGACTCATAAAATTGATGTTCCATTCAGAGCCATTGTATCCGAAAGGGACTCGTGGCAACTATGCTTGTCTTCGTATCTTCAGTGTCACCTTAAGACATTGAATGTATCGGATCCTTTCAGTCTGCCAAACTCTGAGGCGTTAGTTTCGTATTTAAGCACACATAACCCAGGAAAATGCTATTTCTTCAGCGTAGACATACAAGATATGTATTACAACATCCCGCATGGTCCGCTATTGTCAAGTGTAAAGCAATGTATAACAGAAGAAAACGATGAGTTAGAGTTTGTGAATAAGTGTGGTGTATCGGTGGATGCCTTTCTTGAATTGTTAACCTTTTACCTTAGGTCGACATTTGTTATGTGGAACAAGGCTATGTACCGACAAAAATCCGGTATCACAATAGGCTCGAAAGTAGCCCCGGTTTTAAGCACAATTTATTTAGCAAAAATGGACAAGGCAATAGATTTAAACCTTAAAGGGCTTGCACTCAAAGTGTTTCGGTTTGTAGATGACTTTTTGGTTTTTATTGAATCGGATGGTCGGGATAAAATGGTCGCAGAAGTTTTGAAAGTCTTCAAGAAAAATAGTAGAGGGCTTGAATTTACTCATGAATTACCAGTCAATCACAAACTGCAGTTTTTGGATATTGAGTTAGATGCCACAGCAGAACATGTATGCTGGTCATACAATCCGCGAACGGAAAAACCCTTACTTAGCTACCGATCGGCACATTCTAAAGTTGTAAAGAGTGGCATAGCCTTTTCATGTTTGAGAGCAGCCTTAACAAAGTCATGTCCAGAAAAGATTAGCGAAAGCTTCAACCAACAAATTATCAAGCTAAAAAATGCTGGGTACGAAAAACACGTGTTGTGTAGATCGGCTAACAAGCTGATTAGTCACGTACGCAACAACTTTCATAAAAAATTGACAAGTAATGAAAACAGGAAGAACATAGTGTCAGTTCCATATGCGCACAAGATTGCCCATAACTTAAAAAACGTAGGTAATCGCTATGGCCTAGAACTAGTTTTTTCGGCACCCAACAAGCTTAGTAAAATATGTTCTAAACTAGACCGTAAAGTTTCCATAGCAGTAAACACTAATGCTGGTAGTTGTACGGTAAATCACACAACAAAGTTTGTTAAGTGTAGCCTATCAGTCGTGTATTGCTTGCCGCTAACGTGTGGAAAGGTATACATCGGCCAGACGGGTCGATGTTTGAACACCCGACTTTTAGAACACAAGCGATCATTAAGAACTGACATTCATTCTCACATAAAGAGACACTGTTCCCAGTGTGGCTGCTCACCACTGTTCAGTGACACAACCGTAGTCTTCCGTCATGGAAACCACTAACCAGAGAAATTGTCGAAGCCTTCCACATTAAAAAAGAAAAGAAGGATGCATTAGTCAGCCATCGGTTTCGTTAAGTGACCGAGAAGCCAGCTACCTCGAAGGACTTAATTGAGATCAGTGTTTGCATGTGTCATACTCTCCTTTTTGTCGTTTCAAAATTTTGTTTCAAACACGTGTGAATTCCCGCAAAAGTTTTTGGTTTTTTTTATTTGATGTTACCCAGGGCTGTTTTAGTTATGTCATCTTAAAGTGTAAGCGTAACTGCCGTGTACTATCACTTGAGTCTTCGCAAAAGCTTCTGTTGGCAATGATTCAATGTTCGTAGTTCTTTTCTGTGTCGCTAGGGTTATGGGTTATATATGAAGTGCTGCTTCTGAAATAAAATTAGTTGCGAGTGTAGCGAGTGTCGTGTGTTCTTGTCCTCTTCGTCCCCGTGAAAATTGCGCTACTACACCATATGGTTAAATGATGTCTCACCAACTAGCCCAGCTCTCAACCCTACTATCCCTCAAGAGGAAGGTATATAACAGCTGTATCTTGCCGGTACTTAGCTACGGAGCAGAAACCTGCAGACTTACAAAGAGGGTTCAGCTTAAGTTGAGGATGACGCAGCGAGCAATGGAAAGAAAAATGGTAGGTGTAACCTTAAGAGACAAGAAGAGAGCAGAGTGGATTAGGGAACTAACGGGGGTTAAGGATATCATAGTTGAAATCAAGAAGAGGAAATGGACATGGGCCGGGCATGTAGCACGTAGACAGGATAACCGCTGGTCATTGAGGGTAACTGACTGGATTCCCAGAGAAGAAAAGCAGGTTAGGGGAAGACAGAAGGTTAGGTGGGCAGATGAGATTAAAGAGTTTGCGGGTATAAATTGGCAGCAGCAAGCACAGGACCGGGTTAACTGGCGGAACATGGGAGAGGCCTTTGTCCTGCAGTGAACGTAGTGAGGCTGATGATGATGATGATGATGATGATGATGATGATGATGAACATAAAAATCTTGAAATTTTTGTCATAAATGGCATGATTTACTATTCTTGGTCCTGCAGCTCTCGCGGTGGTTTCGTTAAAATGACATGTTGCAAAACTGGTATGATATTACACGATTGCATGGCAAACACAAGCGACAGACCCTAACATCATAATCATGACATGCGTTCCATGTCAAAACATGACTACATGCCACGCTCATTATGGGCTAGCGACCATTTCGCTAGCGTCACATACACCAAATTAGGTATTACGGCACGTTAGTGGATGACAAAGGTATGCGACTGGTGCTAACATGATATTCTTCAGAGGCGTGTCATGTCACAACATGACTACAGGACACGCTCGTGATGCAGCGGTGGATGATTCGCCAGCTGCACATGTACCGAATTCAGTATTACGCGACGCGAACAGACTGTATAGGTAAATGACACATCCAAACATAATAATCACAACATGCGCGTCTTGTAACAACATGACTGCATGCCACACTCATGATGTGCTCGTGGCCATTTCGCTAGCTTCACATGTGAGAAATTTGGCATTACGTGACGTCAAAGGTTGACGAAGGTATGTGACTGGTGCAAACAAGATAATCATGAAATGCGTGTCATGCGAGAACACGACTACGTGCCACAGTCGAGGTGCCATTACGTTTTGACGTGACGGGGTGTGCGTGCTCACCGCCATTCATTTCGTCGCGTTACGGCAGCATTTCCACGCCAGGCGCGGTCCTGCCAAATACTAGCAGGCGCGCCCCACGCTGCGTTGCTCTGACGCATGCGCGTTTAAGCGCGTCCAGCGTCTCTCTGTCACGAAAAGAAGTTGCACCGTTGGTATCCACAAGGAGCTGTGCAGGAGTGCTAATGCGTCGCCATTTTCTGTTGTCATTCTCAGCCGCCACACACTGATGATGCCGCTTTGTTTGGGTCCGCGAAGCCGGAGTTTTGAGCGTCAAATATGCAGGCAGGTTGGGCAAGGTCGTCGGGACTGCATCAGGGGCAAGTGTCGGCGTTCCCCTAGGAATTCGGACTTGAACACCATTGATAACATGTACGTAGTCTCTCACAATGAAATGCGGTTTGAAATGTAACTCGCACACAGCACAATCGGCGTAAAGCGGCTTGTCAAGCCGATAGAGGTTCCGCTCCCAAAGAAGTCGTCGTTAATCGTCTTTCGGGGCCTTAAAAAGTGATAACTTCCGACTTTGTTGCACACGCGAATATCCAGTTGTGCAACCTAGCGCGTAACAATGGTTTAGACGCTGCTTCTTCGTCATTTCGCGACTAAAACCGAGATGCCGGCCATGCCGCCGAGCCAGCCGAGTAAACCGAGTGGGAAGATTGGGCAATGGCAGCGCCGCCGCTACTTTCGCCACAAGCTGGGGATGGAGAAAGCAAGGGGAAAGCGTTTCGGTCGCGCCACTCAAAAGTTCTAGTACACTCTAATGGCACTACGAACCATGGGAGTTTGGCCATCAGGCATGTGGAAGTAGAATTGGTGAAACAAAGTTTAAATTAACTAGAAATAATATTGAAAGCAGAAAAAAATAGAAAAAAGAGAAATGAAAATATGCGAAAAAGGTAATATAAATTGGGACACAATTACTCGTGATGATTTTGCTGTCTTTCATTGCAATGCTACCTAAAAATGATGATATGAACTAATTGATATATTTAAGCTGAAACAATCGAAAAAACATTGTTTTAGAAGTCCTGTTAGACTTAACTTGGCATTGTCATTCATTCTGGTAAATGAATAAATATAGCCTCGTGAATGACCCTGTCACAGTTCCCTAGCGCTGATGACCCGAGAGCGAGCATTGTCAATGTAGAAAGCTCAACCCCCCCCCCCCCTTCAGTCGTATGTTGTTGCACACTTCGTCCGGCAATACACTTGCATGCAAGAAGCAAGTGTTCCAGGGTGTCCGGTACGCTGCAGAGCGGGCACATAGAGCTACATCTTGTTGGGTAGAGACACTGCATTAGGGCTCCATGTGTGTATGTGTTGCTTCGCAGGCGTCTGAGTATCACGCTTTCCTGCTTTGTCGGTTTTCGGTGTGATGGAAAGTACACTCGTCGCTCCAGCCTGTAATGCTGGAGTAACAACGAATAGGTGTTTTGAACAGCCTCCGTCTCTTCAACGGCGGGTCGGATGTCTTGTTGGCAGTGGGCAGCCCGGCTGACGTGCTCGCGGACAGCGGCGTGGGTCGCTTCATTTCTCTGGAGACCCTCATGTCCTGGCACCCATAATATACAAGTGTATATGAGTGAAGTGCTTCGCCGTTTCAAAATATTGACGGCATTGGCTGAGATACGACCCTTAGCGAAATTCGTGCAGGTAGCTTGCGAGTCGGTGAAAATAACCGCGGTATCTCTACATGTGGTGGTTGTGAGAGCGATTACCAATTCTTCTGCTGCGTCTGTATGAGTGCGTTGACCGTGGCCCACGCTGATTCTCGGCCACTGAGAATCTACGACGCTGACAGCGTACGCGTTTCTATGCGGATACTTGGCCGCGTCAGTGTAGCGGGCGTCCGGGTCTTGCTTGAACTTTCGTTGAATAGCGAGGCATCCGACAGTAGACCAGAGGGCATGACAAAGCTTTCTGGGCCGCCTAAGCATTGTTGGTACCGACTGCCAGGGATACGAAGAAAATTAAACTCTCGCTGAAAACACTGAGACGCTGAAATGTCAATGCCCTTTTTGGGGCGTTTTCAAACAACGCTTCCTGGGCGCTTACATATATTCAGCTGTGACCCGCCTGGCCACAACTAAAAAGGAAAACAATATGCACGGGCAAGCCCGGTTTCGCGGCGTCTACTCGCTAGGCTACGCATTGGAAGACTTGGTTTTGCTGCGCCTTCTCGCTAGGCTGTGGGTTTTGGCGCTACCATTAGATCTCGTTAACTGCTTCGCCGGGTGCCTATAGCGCCAGTTCTAGCCTTGCGTTCACTTTTGTAGAAAGTAGGATGCATGTTGCGTGGAATAGGTGCGATGGACAGTGACTCTGCAACGTACAGCGAGATGCGCGTTTTCCGGTCTGCATCGGCGATGAACGTGTCACTGTAGTTGAGGTACCGGAGCACCGACCTTCTCGTGGGCGTCAGCTTGAGTCTCTCCAGCTGGTTGTTCTTATGCGCTTCGGTGAGCTCTTGCCACGTGTTGTAGACACCATCTTTAGGAGCCGTGTGGTAGATGTCATTAGGGGAAGTCTCAGGTCTACTTTAGTGGCCTTTCTTAATGTGATATTAAGTTTTTTTTATCTCAGCTGTTTTCAAACTCTGGTACAGCGTGCCATACGTAATGTGGCTGGTGAACAGAGCTTGCAATATACGTAGCATGTCGTGCTCTTTTGAGTCCGTTTTGTTGGTTCACGATCTTCTTGACGAGGCGCGTTAGTTGTGATAGCGTCCGTTGAAGTCTTGGTAGGGTGGCAGCTCGAGATCCATCCTTGTAGATGTGAACTGCAAGCACTCGCAGGGTCTCAACATTTAGAATTGATGTCCAATTCAGTGTTACGCTATGGTCGGGCTCGTCGTATAAAGGGGGTCTGCCTCTTGTTCGCACTTTGAGGACTAGGTGCTCAGATTTCTCGGGGACAAAGGAGGGACCGAAGTTTCGGAGATACCGTTCGAAAGTATCTACGGCGGTTTGTAGGCAGGTGTCTTGTCTCCCACTGTTCGAAGCCCTGGTCCAGAGCGTGATGTCATCAGCGAAGATTGCGTGCCGTAAATCTGGTATTTTGTCGAAAATTTTTGGCAGATTGATCATGGCCACATTGAAAAGTAACAGCGAGACGACCGAACCCTGCAGCGTGCCTTTTTTCGGCAGTTGGAAGCTTTTCCTGCGGATGTTGCATATGTCCACAGTTGCCGTACGGTCTGTTGAAAATATCCTTACGTACGCATACGTTCTAACACCAAAGCCTTTGAGGTTGTTGCGGATCACGTCGTGGCTGACGTTATCGAAAGCCACCTTGACGTCGACTCCGAGTTTGGAGTACTCTCTTCGATCGGTGAGGTGATCAAGAAGCTCTTCTTTGAGAAGAGCACGTCGTGCATCAAAAGATGCTGCCTGATTCCGAACATGGTGTCCGGTAGGTGCCCACTATCTTTTAGTTACTGGGTTAAGTGGTCGTGCACCATATGTTCGAACAGCTTTCCCGCTTGCGAGGTGAGAGATATCGGGCGTAGGTTCCCAATGCGGACTGGTTTGTGAGTTTTAGGAATCATGGTGATTTCCGAGTGCTTCAATACGCAGGTAGCTCTCCTTTATTCCAGCAGTCGTTGTAATGTCAGAGAAGTGCAGTGGTGGCCTGGTGTGGTAGGTGGAATAAGTGCTTATTGACAATCCTGTCTATTCCGGGCCTGGTATTTCTTGTAAACTTCCTTAAGGCCGTGTGCAGTGCAGCCTGGCTGAAGGCCCGGTCGAGCTCAGTGTATGGTGCGCCACAGTATTCTTTGGCGTGAATTGAAGCCCTAGTGGGTGCATCGCCAAGGAGCTTCTTTGTATTTATTTTAGGAGTTGTTTTGTACCAGCGTAGTTTTGAATAAGCCTCTGAAGGTGCTTCTTCTATACTGCTTTGGAGGATTGCGTGGCTAGAAGTGCGCGTAGCAGAATCGACTTATTCTTGGTGCTTAGAGTCCCCTGTAGCTTTTCACAGAAAGCGTGCCAGTTCTTCCTGGCCAATTGGTTCGCTTAATTTTGAGATTGCTCGGTGACGAGAGAACTGCGTTTCGGTAGCTTCCTGTTTAGTTTTTGCCACTTCCACCGCTTTAGAAGTCCTCTTCTAGCCTCCCAAAAGTGGTGGAGATGTGCATGAAGGGCGGGTGTATCGGTGTCAAGCTGTGTGTAATTAGTGTAGCATGTGGCTATCTTGAGCACATTCTTAAACCAGTCGTCAATGTCGGTTATGGTGGTTTCAACGTTGAGGTCATTCCCTAAAGAATTGCCATTCTGTTAATCGCGCTATTCAAGTCTTGGTCTCTTGACGAGTGGGCGCTACGGAGAGTTGGATGATTTAATGATCATTACCTAAAGATTTCCGGTAGCACACTCACTCATCCCAGTGACGTTCACCGTAAAGAAAAGATCGGGATTCGTATCATGGAGACGCTGTTCCCGATTCTCGTCTTCTGGAGAGGGTCGTCACACAGTGTCAGTCTGTCATGTTGAGCAGTATCGTGCACTCTAGAACCCTTCCTCGTGGTGATATGGTAGCCCCATGCCACGTGTGAGAGGCGTTGAAGTCTCCCATTATTATGATCGGGTGGTCATTCGTGCGCTTCCTAATTTCTCGTATGAAATGATCGAAGTCTGGTAGTCGGTTTCGCGGGTGGCTATATATATTGTTTATGAAAATACTTTACTGCGTATTTCGTTCCGGCAGACTCTCTCTTAAGATGTGTTCCGTCTGAGTGTCCTCGATTTCGTATTTTTGCGTTGAAAGTTCTTTCTTAACAAGTGTGGCAGTGGGTTGGGTTTGAGCGCAGATGATGTACCCTTGCAGTCGTACGTTCTGCGTGTTTGTTTCCTGAGGTGCAATGATGTCTGGTTGGTTAAGCTTGGTGAATTCTTGTAGACTTGCATGTCGAGGGCGGTGTAATCGACAGTTCTATTGCCATATGCGTAAAGTTGAATGCTGGTTTTTACACTAATGGTTGGGGACTGCCATCTTCGATCGATTCGATGTGACGCCGGCCATCGTGACTCAGCGAGACAGAGCGAGAAGCATTGTGACTTCTTCCGAGTCATTTGGCGTGGGTTGTTCAAGCTGTCGATCTGTGCCATGGTGACGTAAGTTGTCTTCACGTGGCAATAAAATGGTTGACTTGCGCAGCAACCCTATCAATTTGGGGATTAAGCATATTCATCTTGTGTTCAAACACGGAGGCTGTTTTATCTATTGCTGACTGAGAATCTTTTCTATCGGGGCATGCATGTTATTCATGAAAGATTCTTCAAATATCGCGCAGCTTGCGTTCACTGGGGCTTGGACGTCCACCTTGGTCAGCAACATGTCGGCTATGTGCTTGAGTTTGCTTGTTCTTGATGTTGTGATTCTGCACTGTCCCAATATTCTTGCTGATGCATGCACTTTTCAAGTAGTTTGTCGATGAGCTCTTGTTGTCTTTTTTGACTCTGGAGCAGTTTATTTATGAGGTCCTGTTTACTTTTCAGTTAATTGTGCTGATTCTGGAGCTTTCTGGTTGGCCTTCACGTTTATTTTCCAGAATCTGTATGGATGAGGTTTCTGCCTTCGAGGAGGTTAAGCTGCTGCTGTCGTTCGATCCACTTTACGTGGCAGCGTAGCTCGCACCTTTAACGGAACCCGAGCGCGTGCAAGAGGGGGAGCGCGAACTAGGACGCAATATTGACCTAGATGTGCTGCGCGTAGAGATGGTACGCGAGTGCGTGCGAGAGCGGGAGCATGAACTAGAACACATTATCATACAAAACGCAACACTTTATGATAGATACTGGGTTAACAGTTTAGGTTCCTCATATCCAGGGTGTGTACGCGTGAACAAAATAAAGTAGCGGATACCATTATTTGGATCTGTTTTGCGAAAAACAGGAACGAAGGACGCTGGACATGAATTAGTCTGTCTGGCTGAGCAACGAACGGTGGGTTTTCCAAAACTTTGTTTTGAAGTGCTGAGCACTATGATACCTGTGACCATGCTATTACATTCTTGTAAATATTAGCGCTTAGATAAAAAATACCTATTTCGCAGCTGACCCCGATACATCGCCATCTGAACAATATGCGCCTGAATGGTTCAGCGAACAAGGGCGCAGCTCTTCATCACCCCGAACCGTGTTATAAGCGCTTACCGTTGTCATC
Organism: Rhipicephalus microplus; assembly: GCF_013339725.1. Lineage (NCBI taxonomy): Eukaryota > Metazoa > Arthropoda > Arachnida > Ixodida > Ixodidae > Rhipicephalus > Rhipicephalus microplus. Next base: position 61,449,210 of record NC_051174.1, read on the forward strand.
ATCGCTTGCTCCTGAACATCAGAGGCATAATTGGTCGGGGTCCATATGGTGAACAAGTAGAGGGGTAAATAAAAATTTACCGCAATGGAGCACACCACTACTTGATTTTCCATGTCGCCTAACAGTCGCAGATATGCGCATACAAAAGGGTTTATAAGCGTCTGATGGAGGGGAGGGGGGTTTAACGTCACAGTTCTCAATTTTTTATGCTGCGATGGTTTAGTCTTGTTCTCGTTAGTTTCCTGCAGCGTTTCTTGAAAACCCAGCTGCCATTTCAGTCAGTTCCGTGCAAAATTCCGCTGAAGAGGTCTGTACCGATGATAAATGACGCAATGAGCTTGCATAAGCCTATCTAAGAGAGCGAAAAAATCTACACCATCCTTTTATAATACTTTAACTGAGCTCCGTGATACCCGATATCAATAAAGCCTAATTACGGTCAATACAATGTTAACACGGTAACAATAATAAATAAGGCATGTTTTGAAACTTCTTTTTTGTTACCGTTGGCTACACCCAACGCGAAGCATTTCTTAGCAAATCAAAGCTGCTTTGATCATTTCTATCTACCTATCGATATAGCTCTCTAACTATCTCTGTCTGTCTATCTATCTATACGTCTGCTGCGTGCCCAGAGGTCACGTTTTTAAACTGCTATAAACGTGAATAGAGGGCAATTGACGTAGCCATTAAAATTCGCTTTTTGTAATTATGCAGCCTAGATGTGTTTTGCAGGTGTCTTCTATTCTCACTCATTATTTTGATTGATATATATATATGGAAAGACGTGTGTACTTATGGCTCGTTTTCTTGTGTTTTTGCACAATAATAATGAGATCCAACAGACTATATTGCCAAGAAAAGTATAGGGGAAGTTATTAACCATAATTTTAATGTAAGTGAGAAGAAAGAAAAGCGCGTGAAAAGATAACTTGCCGGGAGCAGGAACTAAACCAGCGACCTTCCAATACCGCTTTCGATGCCTACCACTATGCTACTACGGCGGCTATTCTCCCAGCCACTTTTATAGCGTATATATGTGAATTTACACGTGGGAGTGTCAGCCAGTGCCATCAGTAGCCATGGCGGCGAGTGTGGCACAACCTTTAGGATCCTTTGTGGTGTCACGTAGCACGTGAACTTATTACGAGCCGGCAGCTGACTAATAGTCCTTCGTACGCAACCTAAGGCTCGAAGTCTGCTAGTACGAGACCTTCGTTAATGAATAAGAAAAGTAAGTATATACTTAAGGGCTCGCTTCTCCATGTTTTGACACATTATTAATGAGATATAACAGACATCAATGCCAATGAAAATATAGGGGAAGTTATACCAGAGACAATTGGTCAGCTGCCAGGTCATAATAAGTTCAAGTGCTACGTCGCGCCACACATGTTCTCAAGGAGTGTGCCACACTCGCCGCCATGGCTACTGATTGCGCTGACTGAAACTCCCCCGTTTAAGTTACAATATATGCCTAATAAAGCAGCTCGGCGGATTGCTACCGAGGTAGCTCAGTGGTAGAGCATTGAGCGCATTATTCGAAGCTCGCAGGTACGGTTCCTGCCCACGGCAAGTTATCTTTTCAGCCAGTTTTCTTTCTTCGCATTTACTATAATATTCGCTCTAATAACTTCCCCTATACTACAGTTTGCACTATTGTCTGTTATATTTCATAATTAATGTGTAAGAACACGTAGAAGCGATCCCTTCAGTATACACTTTTTTGCCTTATTAATTACGAGGGTCTCGTATCGGCTGACTTTGTGCCTTAAGTTGTATACGATGGACTATTGGTGAGCTGTCCGTTCGTTATAAGTACACGTGCTACGTTACGCCACGCAGGCTCTTAAACAGTGTGCCACACTCGCCGCCATCGCTACTGTTGGCGCTGAGTGACACTCCCACGTTTAAATTCACATATATACCTAATAGTGTGGCTGGGAGGATAGCAGCCGTGTTAGCTGCTATCCTCCCAACGCGTGACCTGTGACTTTCGAATAACGCGTTATTCAAAAGACACAGGTTTGGTTCCTGCCTACGGCAAATTATGTTTTCACCCACTTTCCTTTCTTCACAATTACATCAAAATTTGGCCTAATAACTTCTATATATTCTTCGGCAATATTGTCTGTTAGATCTCATAAATAATGTGTGAAAACACGGAAAAGCGATTCCTAAATATGCACTTCCTTGCCTTCTTCGTAAGCGAAGGCCTCGTAGTGGCAGACTTTGTGCCTTAGGTTGTATACGAGGCACTACTGGTCAGCTGCCAGGTCGTAATAAGTTCATGTGCTAGGTTACGCCACATAGGCTCTCAAAGAGTGTGCCACACTGGCCGCCTTGGCTACTGGTGGCACTGACTGACACACGAAAGTTTAAATTCACATATTGTTACAAGTGAAAGACGTTTATTGTACAGGCGGGATGATAGATGGTTGCAGAAGTCAGGCCTGGCACAGAACACATTCACTTCTTTTTTCTCTACCCCACTTTAATGAAAGCCCTGTATCATTTCCCCCATTGCAGACGATGCCCACTAGGCGAGTTAGTGTCGCACTTGGTATAGCTTCAACCGGGCGACATGTACGACGTCAGCTTTCCTAGAGCAATGGCCAGATTTGAGGCGTGATATCACGTACATAACACCGCTAAGGCGCGATAAAACGACGAAGGGACCTGTATAGCGGGCCAGAAACTTTTGATACAGACCACTCTTGGTATATGGAGTTCACAGCCACACCATATAACCTTCGCTGAATGACACTTGTCGATGTCGCTTATCGTAGCGAGCTTTTACACGGTCTTGGGCTGCGAAAGTTCGGAGACGCGCGATGCGCCGTGCCTCCTCTGAGCGACAGAGTGTCTCTGCAAGAGATGGCTTTTCTTGCTCCGAAAACGGGAGAATCGTGTCGAGGGTAGTACGTGGCTCATGGATGTAGAGATGGTAAAACGGGCTAAAGCCGGTGGTCTCTTGTAGCGCAGAGTTGTAGGCGGAGGTCATAAACGGTAAAACTTCGTCCCAGTTTTTATGCTTGGAATCAACGGACATAGCGAGCATGTTGATGAGCGTCCTGTTGACACGCTCAGTCAAACCGTTGGTCTGTGAATGGTATGAAGTGGCTTGACGAAACTGGGAAGCAGACTGGCGAATCAACTCTTCCACGACGTCAGCTACAAACTGCCGGCCACGGTCGCTGATGATGGCCCGAGGGGGGCCCATGCAGGAGCATGATGTAGTGTAGCAGAAAGTCACGAACGTGATCGGCTGTTGCGGCAGAGATCGCTGTGGTTTCAACATATCGAGTGAGGTGGTCTACACAGACTATAATCCAGCACTTCCCAGTGATAGATCGTAGAAAAGGGCCCATCAAGTCAATACCGACGACCTCAAAGGCAAAACATGGCGGCGGTATGGGATGAAGAAATCCCGGTGGCGCACTTGTTGGACTCCTGTACCGTTGAATATACTCACAGCTTGCCACGTATTTAGCTGTAGACTGACGCATGCGGGGCCAGTAGTAACGTTCCAGTGTGCGATGATAGGTCTTGGCGAACCCCATATGTCCAGATGTTGGATCGTCGTGCATAGCTTGCAACACGTTGAGCCACAATGATTTCGGGACAACCAAAAGTAGGCAGGCCCCCTTTCAGCAAACTTTTGCTAGTAAAGAATGCCACGCTGCATGACGAATATGCTCTGATGCAGCTTATCGACAGCAGATGAGAAAAAAGAAGCCAGACTACGGTCTTGACGTTCTGTACGGAACGCTTCCAAATCTCTATAACGTAAGTCAAGAGCAACCAGACAGTCGTCTAAATTGTCGGCGTCACATTCAGTCGTGGCAAGGGGAAGTAACGATAGGCAGTCAGCGTCCGCGTGACGGCGGCCACTCTTGAAACAAACATCAAAGTCATATTTTTGAGCCCATCGTGCAAAACGACTGGTTGGATCTCGTAGACCAGTGAGCAAACAAAGTGAGTGGTGGTCTGTGACGATGGGAAATCGGGGGCCATAGATGTACGAGCGAAACGTGTGCTAGGCGAAGACAACTGCCAGACATTATTGCTCTGTAACAGTGTAATTGCGCTCAGCTTTACTCAAAGAACGACTCGCGCAGGCAATGACATTTTCGGCGGCGCCATGACGCTGTACTAATACTGCGCTGATACCGATTCCGCTTGCGTCACTGCGAACCTCAGTTGGGGCTGATGCGTCGAAATGACGAAGAATGGGCTCAGAAGTGAGTAGAAGCTGCAGCTTCGAAAACGATGACTCGCAGTTTTTCGTTCACTTGAAACGTACCTCTTTGTTGAGCAGATGAGTAAGAGGCTGAGCAACACCGGCGAACCTAGGAACAAAGTGCGCCAGAAATACGAACACAGGCCCAGGAAGCTTAAGAGTTCTCGTAGTGAGCGTGGTTGAGAGAAAGTGCTGACCACGGTGATTTCGTGGAGATAATGCCGAACGCCGTAGTAGTATACGAGATGGCCAAGAACTAGAGTTTCACGATCACCAAAATGGTACCTTTTGGAATTCAAGGTAAGTTTCTTTAGACACGTGACAACAACATCAAGTCGACGATGTATTCTTCAAACGTGCGGCTGATGATTACAACGTCATCAAGATAGCAAAGACATACTTCCAATTTTAAGCGCCGAAGAACTGTGCCCATAAAGCGCTCAACCGTGGTTGGAGCGTTACATAGACCAAGGGCTTGACTTTAAATTCAAGTAAACCATCTGTAGTTATAAAAGCCGTTTTTTTCTTTATCAGCAGAGTGCATAGAGATTTGCCAGTATCCCTATCCTAAGTCTACGGAAGAAAAGTACGAAGCAGAGTGCAAACAATCGATAACGTCGTCGGCGCGGGGAAGCGGATATACGTTTTTTTGTAACAGATATAAGCCGCCGGCAATCTACAGAGAATCTCCAAGACCCATCCTTTTTTTACAAGTATAAATGGTGCTGCCCAGGAGCTAGACGACTCTTGTATACCTTTCTTAGACAGCATTTCTTCCACCTGCTCAGCAATAAATTTACGATCCGTCGTAGCTACACTGTATGATCTCTGATGCATGGGATGGGCGAAACCAGCATCAATTGCATGACGAGTTCATGTAGGTGGTGCAGAAATTCTGCCGCTATTGTGTGCGAAATCAAAAACGGATGCATGGTTGGAGAGAGTTCCAACTAACGCTTGTCTTTTCTTTGGCGATAGCGACTCATTCACCAGATCCATTAGTATGTCATCACTAGGACAAGCCACATCAGACGCATTTTCCTTTTTCCTGTCTTTACTAATGACCGCAATGTTAACGTTGCTGCTGACGTCGAATTCAAACACAGCCAGCCTCATTACACCAGGCAGTACAATGGGCTCGAAAGAGAAGTTGACCATTCATACCAAGGCTTTGCCACTACTTGCAAAAATCACGCAATGCGGCACAACCACATTCTTCTTCGCACAGCTCAGCTGGATTGGGTGAACTATAACGTCAGCGTCATCTGCTGGGTTACCACAAACATCCACAGGCATTTGAATTATTGACTGCGCTGGTAAAACGTGTGTCATCAACAACTGTGTGTCTGTCGGCATCGCGTGGGCTTCTCACAAAAACCAGGCAGTAAAACTTCACTAGCTGCAAAATCCACAGTGGCTCCACATTCTGTCAGAAAGTCTATCTTCAGGATAACGTCATGGGTTGTATTAGAAAGAACTGCAAAATCTGCCTTAAACAATTAAGCGCCGAAACTAACTGTTGCAGTACGAACTCCCACTGGGCGCAACGGTTCTCCACTCACTGCATGAAAACGGTGTCTGGCTTCCCCAAGAGAACATCACTCTCTTGCGAAGACGAGTGTTACAATATCTGCTCATGATGAAAACAGTTGCTTCTGTGTCGATTAACACGGACGTGCGGACACCATCTATAAGGACACTGCCCCTTTTTTTGTAGCATAGAAACTGGCGGAGGGATATCTGTATGCATTGAAAAATGTCCAGCGACCTCACCTCCATCGGCTGCGGCATCTAGTTCCCCGGCGGAGGAGACGTGAGATGCCGACGACCTGGTGATGGTGACCGTTGCTGGTAGGAGGAGGCTGGTGGCGTCACACTCCGCACAGAAGCTGGCGAATCGCTGCGAAAGTCTGTTGGAAGTCGGTTCGGTAGTAGTTGTTGGGTAAGCACCGATAGTCTCTCCGAGTACTTGTGCACTGCGAGGATGCCGGGAGTCGTTGATACTGCGGCAGAGGTGACCAATGCCGCTCTGGGCAGAAGCGGGCTATATGTCCACGAACGCCGCAATAAAAGCACACAGGTGCTTCACGCCCCACTCGCTGCTGAAGATGGTCAGCGGGATAATTTTGCCACGCTGCCCTATCGGGGGGTTGACCTTTGCACGAAGTAGTTTCGCAGATCAGACTTATAAGCATGACGACGTAACTGTACCGGCGTCCTTGAGTCGACGAAGCCCGCAGCGTTGAAGGACGCAGGCGGGGCGCTGCATGGCGTATAGAAACCATGGCCATGTGCTATCGATGGCGCAGCAGCATCCCACCGATGAAGTTTTTCGCCCGCTATTTCTCGTATTGTTGATGCCAGATCGCTAAGTGGAGAGACTACGTCGATGCTTGCGACCGTTGTGACGCTGGGGAGTCTACCTAACTTTGCCGAAATGCGCCGAGCTTTAAGGGCTTCAAATACTCGACCTTGTCGGACGATAGCATTGGCCGACTGCAAGTCATTATTTCCTATAAGGTAGTGATAGATATCATCCGCAATGCCCTTAAGGAGATGCCCGACCTTATCCTTAACAGTCATTAGTAAGTCGACACTCTTGCATAGTTTGAGAACTACTTCAATATACATCGTACATGTCTCCACAAGGACTTGAGCAAGTTGGCTCAGGGTCTGCTCAGCACGCTTCTTTATCATGGACAGATCTCCAAAACACTTCTTGATTTCGATCACAAAGCTCGTCCACGTAGTCTAATTCTCCTCATTATTCTCGCTCCACATCAACGCGGTTCCCTCAAGAAAAAGTGGTACGCTGTTGCGCTGGCCGGTAGTGTCCCATTGGTTATACAGACTTGCCCGTCGATAGTGCTTGAGCCATTCATCGACGTCCTCTCATGGTTTCCCAGAGAACGGACGCGGTTTCCTGTAATGGTGTCCATGGGTGGTAGGCGCAGCTGGTTGGATTTCGCCGTCAGGGTTTATGATGATTGGTAGCGGCTGAGGTCCTGCTAATCTGCAGCCCCCAGCGAAGCTCCAGGAGTGTGCCTTCCACCCTATTTGTCCGGTCCTCCAAGGCGTTACCCCGTCCTCGCCACCAAATATTTTACTGGTGAGAGATGCTTAAAGTACAGGCGGGATGATAGGTGGTTCCAGATCTCAGGCCTACCACAAAACACAATCACTTCTTTTTCCTCTGCCCCACTTCAACGAAAGTCCCGCAGCAATGTACACCTAATAAAGTGGCTTGGAGGAAAGCCGCTGAAGTAGCTCAGTGGTAGATCATCGAACACGTCATTTGAAGGTCGCAGGTTTGGTTCCAGTCAACAGCAAGCTATCTTGTCACGCACTTTTCTTTCGTCATATTTACATTACAATTCGGTCTAATAGCTTCCCCTATACTTTCCTTGGCATTATTGTCTGTTAGATGTCAATAATAATGTGTCAAAACGCAAAAAAGCAAGCCCTTAAGTATACACTTCTTTGCCGCATTCATTACGAAGGTCTCGTACTGGCAGACTTCGTGTCTTAGGTTGTATACGAGTGACTATTGGTCAGCTGCCAGCTCGTTATAAGTTAACGTGCTACGTGACACCACACGGACTCTTTAAGATTGTGCCACACACACACACCGCCATGGCTACTGATGGCGCTGACTGACACTCGCACGTTTAAATTGACATATATACCTAATAAAGTGGCTGGGAGCATTGCCGCCGAGGTAGCTTGAGTGGTAGAGCATTGATCGCGTTATTCGAAGGTTGCAGGTTCGGTTCATGTCCACTTCACATTTACATTACAATAAAGTGTAACATCTTCCCCTATACTTTACTTACTAAGGCAAGTTATCTTTTCACCCACTTTTTCTTCTTCACATTTACATTACAATTCGGTTTAATAACTTCCCCTGTACCTTCCTTGGCAATATTGTGTGTTAGATCTCATTATTGATGTGTCGAAACACGGAAAAGCGCGTCCTTAAGTATATAATTATTTGCCTTATTCTTTAACGAGTGTCTCGTACTGGCAGACTTCGTGTCTTAGGTTGTATACAAGGGACCATTAGTCAGCTGCCAGCTCGTAATAAGCTCACGTGCTGCGTGACACGACAAAAAGCTCCTAAAGAGTGTGCTACCCTCGTTGTCATGGCTATCGTTGGTGCTGACTGACACTCCGACGTTTAAATTCACATATATACCCAATGAAGTGGCTGGGAGGATAGCCACTGAAGTAGCTCAATGGTAGAACATCGAACGTGCTAATTGAAGGTCGCAGGATCGATTCATGCCCACGGCAAGTTGTCGTCTCAACCTCTTTTCTTCACATTTACATTACATTTCGGGCTCATAAATTCATCTATAGCTATCCTGGCATTATTGTCTGTTACATCTCATTATTAATGTGTCAAAACACGGAAAAGCGAGCCCTTAAGTGTACAGCTTTTGCCTTATATTTAACGAGGGTCTCGTACTACAGACTTCGCGCCTTAGGTTATATACGAGGGACAATCGGTCAGATGCCAGCTCGTGATAACTTGACCTGCTATTTGATGCCATAGAGGCTCTTAAAGAGTGTGCCAAACTTGCCGCCATGGATACTGATGACGCTGGCTGACACTCCAACGTTTAAATTTACATATATACCTAATAATGTGGCTGGCTGGATAGCCGCCATTGTAGCTCAGTGGTAGAGCATTGATCGCGTTATTCGAAGGTTGCAGGTTCGGTTCATGTCCACTTCACATTTACATTGCAATAAAGTGTAACATCTTCCCCTATACTTTACTTTCCCTAGCAATATTGTCTGTTGAATCTCATATAAATATAAATAATGCAACGGAGAGTACAAGAGACAACACCCGATCTTGGGTGAGCTGTATTTATTCTGTACTTGGTCTTCCTCCTCCTTGCTCTAGCTATCCGTGCGTTGAAGGGCAAGCGTCTTTCTTGGTCATGACACTCGGCCATGACTGCGCGCGCGCGGAGCTGGCAGCAAAGTTTCTGGTGGACGGCACTGGCTGCCACGAGGTGGTCGCTTTTTTGCACGCCACGATGTCTTTTGGAAAAGTGCTGTGGACTCAGGTGGCCGGCACTGGCTGCCCTGTTGCGGCGAACGCTCTCGGCCGCGATTTGGTCCCGGTATCTGCCAAAGGTAGATTTGGTGGTCGATAAAGTGGCTGCATCTCGGAGGTCGGCCTTGCCCTCGCTGAAACTGAGTGCGAGAGTCTTCCACAAGTCTATCTGGAGGTCGAGACTGGTTGCTGTCTGCATCTTGAGCGCCAACTTTCTCCTCATGATATTGGTCAGTGACACCAGCAGTGGTTACCTTGTGCTCTACCGGCGGCATCACCGTAGGCGGTTCAAGCATAGGCGATGCTGGTGTCTCCACTTGCCTCAGTAAAGATTATATTGGGGCTGGCTTCTCTAACTGAGCTGTATGAGGACTGGTATCAGCCTCTTCCACTGACATGATGGCATCGTGTACCGGCGCGGGTACTGAGAGCAGCAGTGGCGTGTTGCACCTGCGTCTGACCTCATTCGTAGGACCGGCGGAGAAGCTTTCTGCCACGCGGCTGGAGAAATCCGAGGAACCTTTGAGGTTTTGCTCCACTTCAGCTCGATATATGGTAGTGGGCGCGTTAACGAAGGGTCCACCTACCCTGTGCCCCTCTGTATCTCTCCCCACGGAAGAGGACGCGGTGGCCGATGGCTGACACGAATTTGGGTCCGGTACCAGCGACGAGTCTTGAAGCTCATGTGGAGACCTGGAGTGCTAAGCTGCAGCCTCGAGGTAGAAAGCCTATGGAGCCTGCTCCTGGATACCGGCTAGATTGAATTAGGTGGTGGTGGAGAGGTGGTAAGGATTACGACCGAAAGCAGCTGTGAGCTTGCAGCTCAACTCTGCCCATGACTGCTGCTTCCAGCCTTCGTACCGGTGCCACGCCGCTGCACCTTCCCGAAGACGGTCTACAGCCACGGTCCATTTCTGAGATTAAGTCCAGGCCTCGCGCATTGCTATCACGTTGACGGTTGCCACCAAGCTGTCGGCGTCATTCCGGACCCCGTGGAATTCCGGTAGTTCGCAGAAGCTGTTGATTGTGAGGCGGCAGTTAACAACGCAGAGATCACCGACGCGAAGCAGTCGAGCTGGTGTTAGAGCTCGATCAGAGAAGACCGAAGCTCCCTGCGTTGCTCCGGTGTGCTTGCCTCAAGGTCGTATGAGGCAGCTACATCTAACACTGCGTTAATGTCACACAATGCTGGCAACATTGTAGGAGCTCGCTCAGTGATGAACGCTGTCCGTTTGTTAGTCTCGGCGCGGAGCAGTGCGATGGTACGCCGCAGCTCCACGGCACTGTCGCACGAGGTTTCTGAACCACTTTGGTTCGCGTCCGTGAAGTACGTGGTTCTAGTAGTACTAACAGTGGTGACACTTACGTCAAAGGAAGCATGAACAGCGTTTCTTGGCGGCTCATGTGTTGGAAGAGTACCGGACAAAGAATGCAGGCCGTGGGAAGCTTGGACAGCATTCCCAAAGGACAGGAGCCCATGCGTATTTCAGCCGCGAAGTGGTTGCATAATCCGTTGGGTGATGCCCTGGTACCACAGAGGAGGCATGGACACCGTCCACTGATGGTCCGATGGGCTGCTGAAGCGGCGGCCGGGTTGTTGACACCATCGTCAAAGAAGCGTGAACGGCGTTCCGGGATGGAGAAGCCTGCACAGCCGATGAACCACGAAGACACCTACAGGTGACTTTCCACAGAGCGTTCACTTGTCGGCTTGCGCTGACGGCAGAGTCCATAGCCAAGGACGCGTGGACGGCGTCCCTTGTGAAATGCTCCGGTGTGCTTGCCTCAAGGTCGTATGAGGCAGCTACATCCAACACTGCGTTAAGTTACATCCAACACTGCGTACCGGTAACGTGTACTGCAGCCGCCGAGGAGGCCTTGACGCCGTCCCCGAACGGTGGTGGCGGTGGCGGCAGGTGAACAGCTGCCGAGGAGGCCTTGACGCCGTCCTCAAGCGGCGCTTATCGCGGCTGTTCTGGATGACGAAGCCGGGACGTAGGACTTCTTCTTCGTCGACGGCGCCATTGTAATGGAGAGAAAAAGAGGCAACACCCGATCCTGGGCCAGCTGTTCTTATTCTGTACTACGTCTTCCTCCTCCTTGCTCTAGCTATCCACGCGCGGAAGCGCCAGCGTCTTTCTTTGCCATGACACTATATATATGTATATATATATATATATATATATATATATATATATATATATATATATATATGTGTGTGTGTGTGTGTGTGACGCAGGAGGCGTGATCGCTGCACGATGAACCATTTATTTGTCTTCGTCTTCCTCCTTCTCTACCATTCCACCACACCGTTCTCGTGTGGTTCGTCACACGCTTCCCCCCTCCCCCGAGAGAGACGTAGATGCAGGGGCGGATGATATCGTTGAAGTCTCCCGACATGAACGATGTCAGTCTGGCGACCGAGTGGAGCCACGCTGCGGTCGATCTCGTAGTTAACTGCCGAAATCTTGCGTATGATCGTATAGGGTCCTTCCATGATTGCGCCGAGTTGGCCGCGGTTCGGGTGCCAGGGTGTTTCATATAGAACAAAGTCTCCCACTTGAAGATCTAATGGAAGGGACTTCTTGTCATATATGATCTTGTTTTTCTCGTGATATGCTACTGAATTGCGGACTGCGTTTGTACGAACTTCCTGCAGATTTTCGGTAACGCCTGGAAGAAGATAGGGATACGATGGTGTGCCATACATAAGAAAGCAGGGTGGGTAGCCTGTGACTTCGTGAGGCGTTCTATTGTACTCGTCTACAACGTCCGAGAGGAGACGTGGCCACGGTTTTTGGGGTTCGTCGTTGATCTTGCATCGGAGGCGAGTAACAATCGTCTGATTAGTGCGCTCGTTTAGGCCTTTACACTGCGGGCATTGTGAGCTTGTTAAAAACTGATGAATATTGTTGTGCTTGAGGAATTGCTTAAATTTGCCGGCAGTGAATCTTGTGCCGCGGTTGGAAAGGAACTTCCGCGGCTTTCCAGCAGCGAAGATACTCTTCAGGCAAGAGATGTACGCGTCGCAAGTCTCATTCTTGTGTGCGAAAGCCCAGACATAACGGGTGGCATGATCAATGGCTAAGTGAATGAATCTTTGGATGAGCCGTAGTTGCCAAAACCTCCAATAGTGTCCATGGCCAGAAGATCAAACGGTTGTTCCACTGGTGGCAAAGACTCCAAGGAACCAAATCGTTTATTCTTCGGTTTCGTGAAGCGCTGGCAGGTATCGCAGTGGCGTATGTACTCGCTCACGTCGGTGATGATGTCGGGCCAATAGTACTTTGGGGAGAGAAGCCGCAGCGTCTTCTTTACCCCGACATGACCGAAAGCGTCATGAGCTTTTTGGAGAAGAGAAAACCGGAGGGCAAAAGGCACATAGACTTTTCGTATTCCCCTGCGTGTCACTATACTCAGTCCGTTCTCAATGGTATGCTTTCCGGGTGGTTTGTCGTTGTCATGCTCTCGCAGTTGCTCAGCAGATAGGAGTTGAACTACCGGGCTTCGAGATAGTGCATCAGCTTCAATGTTGTCAATGCCCTTTTGGTGTTTGATGTTCACGTCGTACATGGAGAAATTCAAGGACCACCGGAAAAGTCGGCCTCGGGGATTCTTGATGCTTTTAAGCCATTGCAACGCTGCGTGATCTCTAATCACAGTGAAAGGTTTCCCGTGTAGATAGCAGTGCCATTAATCAATGGCGTCAATAATTGCCAAACATTCGAGTTCTGTGGTGGCGTAATTAATTTCGTGTTTTAGGAACTTCCGTGAATGGTATGCGATTGGGTGCTCTCTAACTTAATCATCAGCCTGCTTCAAGACGGCGCCGATACCTCTGTTGGATGCATCGTAGTATAGCGCACAAGGCTTAGTGGCATCGTAGATTTTAAGGATTGGCTCTTATGTCACGCATTTCTTGAGCTGAGTGAAATCCAGTTCACACTCCGCATCCCAGTTCCAGGTGGCGTCTTTGCTGAGCAGGCGCGTCAGTGGGTGAGCGATTTGACTGAAGTGGTCGATGCATCGCCGGTAAACATTGACAGTGCCGAGAAAACGCTGCAACTCTTTAGGGCGTGATGGTGTCGGAAACTGTAGGATTGCGTCCACGTTGCTTTGCTTTGGAGTGACGGTGCCATGCGAAACATTGTGTCCCAGGTACTCAATGGAGGTTCGAGCGAATTGACATTTCTTTAATTTCCGCTTGACGCCATCGCTTTTGAAAGCTTTCAAAACGCCCTCCAGATGCCTCAGATGGTCTGGAAACGTGTCAGAGTAGACAACAATGTCATCGAAGTAATTTGTGACGTTTTGCAAACGGTGTTTTGCCAATACGAATTTGACAGCCCGTTCGAAGGTGGCCGGAACATTCCGAAGGCCAAAAGGCAAGGCGAGCCACTCGTAGTGACCGGTACGTGTGACAAAGGCCGTTTTTTGAATGTCATCAGGATGAATCTTCACGTGCCAGTAACCTGACGTTATGTCTAATGTCGAGAAGTACGTAGATTTCCCCAGAGAATTGAGAACGTCATCAATGCGAGGGATGGGCTGATGATCAGGTACTGTCAATTCGTTCAGCTTGCGGTAGTCGATGCAGAAGCGCGTGCGTCCTTTCCCTTTTTTCTCTGCCAGAAGTGCTGGTGCAGCGTATGGGGAGGTAGATAGTCGTATGACACCTTGCTTGAGAAGCTCATTGATCTGTCTGTTTATTTCAACGCTGTCAGTTTCTGAGCATCGATAGGGAGCTCTACGAATGGGAACATTGTTGTTGAGATGAATGCGATGCATTTCGCCGTTGATGCACCCAATGTCTGTCTGTGACTTGGAAAAAATGTCATCGAACTTGTGGATAAGCTGCTTCAATGCCAACTGTTGAGTTTTATTTAGATGTAGTACATCACAAACTTCAACACCTTGCAAAGACGTGCCCTTGTTAACCGTGGTTTGGTTCTGTGTACGAGAATGGAGGATGTCTTTCCCTTGGCGTAGAGTCATAGTGTCAAGGTCCAGCGACAAGTCAAAGAGGCAAGCACTATCCAAGCCAAGAAGTAAGTTGCTCTTCATGCCTTGTAAAACATGAGCCTGAATTTCTCTTGTCACTAATCCTATCTGTACCTTTAAATTAACGCGACCCAAAGTTTTGGTAGATGATGTGACTTGTTGAACGGAGATGCATGAATTCCTCGTTATTTGCAGGTGAAGTGCCTTCAACACTGCTTCGTTGATACAGGTAATCGTAGCTCCGGTATCAAGTGTAGCGCTGACAGGGTACCCGTTAATGAGGGCATCAAACTGAATTACATGAATTCTGGGTCGCCCTCCTCGTTTCCCTGGTTGGTGGAGAGGGCGGAAATGCTTGCGCGTCGTGGGCATTCATTGTGCCAGTGCATCTGTCGGGGTAAGCCATCCATCGCTCAGTGTTTGCACTCACGCACGGGTGTTCGTAACGGGGAATTACGTGGACGCTGACTAGTTCTGTCACTTGTTACGTTATTCTGTGTATTCCGAGCTGGTGGAAAGCGATGTAACTTCATTCTCTGCATGAATGACTGTACACAAAGTGCAGCTGTAAGCCATGTCTCTGGTGTAGACGAGGTAAGCCCAGCAAGCGCCATCTCCATATGCGCAGGAAGGCCGTCGATGAGCCCTAATATAAGGTGCGTGTCCTTTAGGTCGGCGAGGCGTCCGAGAGACATTTTTTCATTATATACCCGGCGACAACTTTCTGTGGCAGCACGGCCAAGGCTACGTGGGCGGAGCCTATGCACATCTGCAACTGCGCCAAGTAGTCCGACCGCTTCGACGGGTGTTTCGGTTTCGATTTCACCAGCGCATACTTTATCCTTTGTGTGTCCGGCGTTGACCCAGGTTTCGTCAAGGTAGTATATGGGTCTGGAAGAATAAACAACAAAAATGAAGCATGTCATCTGCAGCGAAGCGCGGCGAATGCAGCGAAACTCAGCTCGTGTAACCACAAGAACAGTTCGTAACCACAAGAATAACTTATGCCTTACCGTACCTACGACTCCTCCAGGCTGAAAAAGAAAAAGTAGACAGACTTATTCGCACAGTCCACAAGATCGCTTTGGGCCTCTCCCGCACCACATCGACCATGCACCTCCTCAGCCTTGGAATTCACAATACAATAGATGAACTTATCGAGGCTCACCGAACTGCACAAATTGAACGATTGCGTGGTAGTAAAACCGGAAGATGGATACTTCAACGTATCGGAATTCCCTCGTCACCAAGCGGACAAGACTTGATCTCGCTACCGCCTCTCCTCAGACAGCGCTTCATTGTGCAGCCGCTGCCGAAAAACATGCTGGCCGGCATTCATGACGGTAGACGATCAGCCCGCGCCAGAAACCTTCACAATACCTATGGTACGAACACAAAAGTGGCTCACGTCGACGCGGCAAGCTACCCAACCCCCAAACAAGCCTTTGCAATCAACGTCTCGTCGAAACGTACCCCAGTCGATATAGAGCCTACCACGAGGTGCGCCGGCTCCATACGCACACAAGACCCAACCGAGGCCGAAGAAGCTGCCATAGCACTCGCCGCAATGGCCGGTTTTGAAACAATTATCAGTGACTCCAAATCTGCTATCATCCGATTTGCCCGGGGCACTGTTTCCCCAACCACGGCGCGCATCCTCCGTCCTCTGCCCCGAGCGGCACGCAACGCCTCAGGCGACACTACTGCCAGCAGCACCGACGATGACGATCCTCGTTTAATCCAACTCATCTGGGTCCCAGCGCACGCAGGAAACCCGGGCAACGAAGCCGCCCACAGACAAGCTCGAGGACTCGTATGCCGAGCGGTGGGCCAGACTTCGGACCACGATATCGAAGCAACTGAAGCACTCATCACCTTTCACGACATCACACAGTACTACAAGCTATCAAGGCAAACCAGACCACCCCCGCACCCGGAACTAAACAAAGCTCAACAAATCACTTGGCGGCGGCTTCAAACGAACTCATTCCCTTCCCCGTACATATACAGGCACATATACCCTGCCTTATTCACATCTACGTGCACCCTTTGCAAGACCCAGACCGCAACCTTGGATCACATCATCTGGGGATGCAGCAAGGACCCTCCCCCACCAAACCTCCTAGGACAGTCACCTTCAAGTGAGGCCTGGGAGAGAATCCTCACGACCACAAGCCTGGACACCCAGCTCCGGGCCATCAAACGCGCTGACGAGGTGGCGACCAGGCATGGCCTGACAGCCCTCGCCACTTAGGAAACCGTCAGCTGCCTTAATAAAGTTGTTTACTACTCAGCTCGTGTAACAATTATTAATAATTGCTCGCGTTTCGGCTCGCGTTTGCTCGCGTTTCGCTGCAGGTTTAGCTGCTCGCGTTTCGCTGCGTTTGCTCGCGTTTCGCTGCTTTTCCTTACTTGCGCGTAAACGTTGTACGCCACCTTCTTGGCCTGTACGGACAGCTTTTGATTTGACAACGCCTGGTACGGCTGCGCAGCTGGTGGACTCACGGCACGCGGCGGTGTTTCTTCCGTAAGCGACGTTGACGAGTTGTAACCGGCGGACGCCATCTTTGACAGTGAGAAATGCGGTGAGGTAAAAAGGCGACGGAAGCCAAAAAACCCCCCAAAAACCTGAGAGAGCGTGAAACGAAATTTTTTCTACTGCGCAACGTTTTTATTCACTAATTAAAAAATAAATCCGTGAAAAATGTAAGTGACGAATGGTAAAATCTTAGTTACCCAGAACAGTATACAAACGTTTTCGTTGAGGGACTACATGCTGTGGCGCAGTAAGACAAGCGTGCTTCGGCTCCGTAGCCTTGGCTGTGCTGCCACAGAAAGTTGTCGCGGGGTTAGTAATCCTTCAAGCTCTGGCCTGTTCGCAACCGGCAATAAATAAATTGGCGAAAAGGATCCGCGACGCCGCTCGTAAAGCGTCCCTTCATGCGTTCACATAAGCTCTCCCAAGACGCGTCTGTGTCGAAAACCTCGGTGAGAAACCATCGGATAGCCTCACCTTCAAGGTAATCGGAGAAGTAGCACAGCTTGTCTCGCTCCGTCCATGCTGCGGCCGCAGTCCTCACCTCAAAGAGCCGGAGCCACTTGTCAAAGGGGACGTCCGTAGATGCTCCTGAGTACTTTGGGATGTTGATGATTTTCTTGGATGTGGCCATGATGAAGGGCACGGTATGTCCTGTCGACTAGTGTGACGCAGGAGGCGTGATCGCTGTACGATGAACCATTTATTTGTCTTCGTCTTCCTCCATCTCTACCATTCCACCACACCGTTCTCGTGTGGTTCGTCATATATTAATATATATATATGTATACACACACACATATATATATATATATATATATATATATATATATATATATATGTATATAGACTTTCAGCCACAATTTACTGGCCGAGCATTTCGACCGCCTGTGTGACCAGTCGACGCTGTTCTTCTTCCCCTTCGGCGCCGATTCAGTCGAGCAAGGAGGTGATGGAAATAGCTAGATTGTTGAGCAGTTGGGCCGTAAAACAGGCAGTGTGAGAGGTTGGCGTATAGGGAGGAGCAATTAGGACAATCTGGGTTAGACCTATATTTATAAAGGAAAAGGCGAGAGGGGGTTATCAGGCAGTTCATTTGGATGTGCCGTAGTGTTCGAGCCTCGAGTGCAGTGAGTGATGGATGAGGGGAGGGTGAAAACGCTTGTCGAGCCGGAGCTGGAGATATACCTCCTTGATAGTGTGACGCAAGTAGACATGCCCATCGTTATTCGCGGAGCTCTCACTGTCTTCCGAAGGTGTGGACCAGGGAATGAATGATGCCCGGGGCAATATATCGCGGGTAAGCTGGTAACCTAGCTCATTGCCGTTAGTACCTGAATGTTCAGGAACCCAGCAGAGGAAGACAGTGGATGGTTGAAGAGCAGAGGCCGCTCGCTCGACCTCCTGTTGAAGAGCAGGGGGCAACGTGTTGTTCTGTGTGTGACGTATGGCGGCGTTAGAGTTGGAGTAAATCGTGTACTCGGGGAGAAAAGGGAGGGAGGAAATTGACTGCGACGCGTGGACCATGGAAAGGACCTCGAGTGAAAGTACATTTGGCGGGTCCGAGTATGGTCCGCTGGTGTGCGTGTCAGGTGCCGAAAGTTGCGGATGGTAGATAACGTAGCCACACGAGCCGAGGAGCCATTTCCCGAGGCAAATTCCTGTGTAGAGAGAGGAAGAGAATGATGCTGTGCTGCCGTATGACGCCGGCCGGCATGAAGAACGGGATACATATTGAATGGGAGGGGATGGATGCGAAGGTTAAAAGCAGCGGAGCTAGCGGCAGAAGGGAAGGTGGGAATGGAAACGGGAATGTGAGGGATACCTGCTTGAGCTAATAGCCATTGGCCTTGACGAGTGAGAGAAAGACGGGTAATCTGAGAGTCGTGGTGCAGAGATATAAGAGAAAGTAACGGATGGAAGAGGCCTGTGGCAAAGATCTTAATTGAAGAGGTAGTGAGATGTAGGTTTAGAGCTGTCTTGTACAGGCCTTATGGAGCTCTTTCGAGTGCGTTGGTTGCACTTGGGTGAATTGAACGTAGGGTACAAAGTACAAAAACTTGTTAACGGCAAGCGCATGTGCAATCCGGCACGCATGAGCCTCGTGGAGCCCCGAATGCCGAGTGACACCGCGTCACAGGAGGTGGGTCACCGAGTGGCAGGTTCTCGCCGAATGATGTAGGGCCTGCGCATTCTTTGTCGCGTGCTAAGGAAAGCCAAGAACTTTGCATTGCTGAACAGTGGAGATGAGAGGGATAGAAAGATGTAAGAAGGTGAGGGTATTGTGGGAGCACTGGTATGCAGACCGGTTTAGCAAAAGTCGTTCACATTTCTCCGGTGCAGGGGACAGGCCAGTAGTAGCGAGAAAGGAAGCGATAAGGTCCAGGCCACGTTGCAAAGTATCCTACACGTCGCCGGGACATCCAGGCGTACACGAGAGAGTGATGTCTTCTGCATAAAAAATATGGTGGAGGTCAGGTGTTTGAGACAGTTGGGAGGCAAGGGGGGCCATATTAAATAAAGTAGGAGATCGTACGGCACCCTGAGGAGTGCCGCGGGTGAGAGAGTGTGGGTTAGACAAATGAGTATCGAATCTAAAGCGAGCAACTCGATTGGAAAGAAATGATCGAATGTAAGAATGCATGCAGGAACCACATGACAGGGAGGAGAGCTGAGCGAGTATGTGGTCATAACTGACGCCATCGAATGCCTTCCGTACATCGAATGCCTTCCGTAAGCGCATGAATCTGACTACGAGAAGGTGAAAGAAAAGTATGCTGAAGAACAAGAAACATGTCCTGCGCACATACGTGGCGTCAGAAGCCAAGAAAAGAAGGAGGGAAAAACTCTTTCGCCTCAATAAAGTCAGACAGTCGAGTCAAGGCCATTCGCTCAAGAGTCTTGCCAACGCATGACGTCAAAGAGATAGGGCGAATGTTAGAGAGAGATGGAGGTTTGCCCGGCTTCAGAATCGTGCAAATTAAAGAGGATGTCCAAGAGCTTGGAAGACAGCGGCTGTTCCATGCTTCATTGAATGTGTGTAAGAGAAATTCCTTCGCGTTGTCGTGGAGATTACGTAGTTTAGTATATATTATCTCATCCTCAACGAAAGCCGAGCGGGTAGATTGAGTGGCTAAGGCAGCTTTCAGCTCCCTGAGCGTGAATGGGCGGTCCAGGTCTGGGTTAGCTTCGCCACAGTAATCTAGGTAAGAAGTTGTGAGGGGGGTGGGAGATACAGAGATTTTAAATTGTCAAAAACATCAGATGGAGTCCCTTGAGTGGGAGCTTTAGCTAGGGTGGGAGCAACGGCCGGCTTGGTACCTAAGACAGGCCTAAACAGAGACCATGTAGAGCGCAAGGGCAGTGCGGATTCAAGGCCGTCGCACAGCATGTTCCAACGAGAGTGCTCGAGAGAAGTGCCGTAAGCGATAATTTCAGCCCGCAGAGCATCAATGCGGAAGGAAGTGAGGATCAGGGTCAGGAATGGGAGTTGAAAACGAGCGCGGCGACTACAGGGTGTCATTGCTGCGGAGATCCGCGACGTCCAGTCGTCGTTAGTTTCAAATGAGTCCGACAAAAGGTCCTTACGGAATGCTTCCCAGTCAGTGTGAGTGACTCGTTGTTTCCACCAGTTGTGAGAACGAGGGGTGGTGATGTGTATGAGAAAGTGATCACTGAAAATGTTTTCAGCGGACACCTGCCAGTAAAAAGGAAGGAAACTCCGAGGGAAAGTGAGATCAGATGTAGTGGAGCGCTGTGATACAGAGCCCGCTCGTGTAGGGGTGTCAGTGGTATTAAGAAGAGTGAGATGGCGTTTCTGGGCGAGGAAGTGTAGAAGGCGATCTGGTTTGAGTGTTTGGGGGTAACCCCAGTGCCTATGAGGAGCATTAAAGTCACCTCCATGGAGGATATGGGTGGTCAATGGAAGGAAGTGCAGGAATTTGCCAAGAGCACTAAACAAAGAGGACGTGACAGAGGGGCTGTAAAAGGGCATCAGAGCGAAAGAAATACGGGTAGATGGTTGGTAATAGACCACACCAACTAAATGTTTCAGGAGGGGGGAGGGTACGTCCAGTGCTTCGACGAGAACGTCATTGCGTACATAAATGGACGCAAGTGGCGTTCCCGTCGTAGCGTGATATGCACCGTATCCCGGGATGGCAAGGGCCGTCCGAGTCTCCTGTATAAGGAGAAAATGGGGTAATGTTGGGCGGGTGAGAAGATAATGGTGGACAGGGGTCCTATTATGACAAAAGTTGCGGCAGTTCCACTGCAAAATAACCAGGTCCTTTTCACGCGCCATCTAGGTCTTTGAAGTAGAGGAAGCGCCTGCGCGTGCGCGTTCCTTCTTTTTTGCCGGTGGAAGCGACTCTTTCAGGGAGTTAAGCATATAGGTAAAAGATTTCAGTTGCTTGGACTGGGTTTCGAGGGTCGTAAGAATCCGGACAATTGAATTTTCCAGCTGGACCAAACAAGTGTCATGCGCAGTGGTGATGGTTTCGACCATGTCGGCCAATTCGGGTACATGGGAGCTGGAGGTCGGTGCAGTGAGCTTGGCGAGTTGCTTATTTAGCTCCGTGAGTTGAGAGGTAAGAGAGGATGCGGTAGTTGCGAGTGTCTGCGTCAGTGCGAGTATTTTATGCTGTAGGTCATCTGAGACGCGTTGTTGCTCGCGCTGGTCGCGCTCCAACATAGCCAGTCGCTGATCGAAGGAGCGGCTTTCGTTACTTAAAGATGGTGAATGTGTGTTTGATGAAGAAGTGCACACGGGAGGTGTGCCCTTAGCCTTAGCGGCATATGAGCCCGGGGGGGATGTTGCGAGACGTGATAGGAACCCATGCGCTGAAGAGGAGGGCGGCGAAGAGTGAGTGGCTCGGCGCACGGCTGTGCGACGGAGAAAAGCTGCTTTGGCGCAGTCGCGTTGCTTAGCTAAAAGGTAGGGGCAGGTTGAGTCGAGAGATGAGTGGGTGTTGACTTGACAATGGATGCACCAGGGTTGGGCGCAAACGTGAGCATCGGGATCTGCTGGTAGAAGAGACGCACAGCGGCGGCACTTGGCCGGAAAGCTGTGTTGGGGGCATTGATGAGCACGGTGCCCTATAGCAAGGCACTGAGTGCAAGTAGGGGGCTTAGGTTTATGTGGACGGCGTCAGAAAGAGACGCGTTTAAAGTACACAAAGCGAGGGATGATGGTTCCAGCAAATGTTATGAGGACGGATTCAGTGGAGCCCATCATACGTGCAGCGAGTATGTCTGAAGTAAAGGATTCGAAGTCATGCAAGAGCTCAGATGATGTGAAGTGACCACCGACGTTGTGTATGACGCCGAGACATGATATTGGAGGACTGTGGGCATAGGGCGTAATGGTGATCGGCTTACATTTGGGTTCCAGACTTGTGGGAACAGTAGGAAGTGGGCAGTGAGAGGTGAGTGCGTTTTCAGAAACACAAGGCTCTAAGCAGGTTTTGCCTGAAGGGTGACCTCCGCACTGGTCTTGGGAGAGAGATTTGCGGTGGCTATGATGGTAAAAAGCAGGTCATAGAGAGGCAGTTTCGGCGTGAGTGTTCCGGGTGGAGTTTGGATGCCGACGGTGATGAGCTCGGAGCGGGGGCGAGCGGTAGAGGCAGGTTTTCGATTGGCAATAACGGTGTTCCAGCTGCCTTCAGGGGATGGCATATTGTCTCAGGGGATGGCGTGAAATCCATTTCCGCCGATAAGTCTTCAGCTGAAGTGATGGAAGGCAAAACTTCGGCGATGGAAGGAACGATGCTTGTCGAAACGCGCTTGTCGACAAACTCGGAATTTCTGATGGGTAGGCCAGACGCAGATACGGTGGGGAAAGCAGCAGGCGTGGTTGATTGCAACGCCAATGCTGCATTACGGCACTCGGGCTCCGGCGTTTGCGTGGCTATCAAGCTGGGAGTAGCAGAGACGCCACCAGCGTTGCACGTTGCTGGACCGTGCGTGCTGTTGAGGAACGCTGTCTGTTGCTGTAATGTTGTCGGCGCGAGGCTGGTGACATTGCCAGGTGTTGACAGAGGAGGCACAGCTGTATCAGCGGTACGACCGGAGGAGGCTTGGCTAACCGACAGGGCGTCAGTTGCCGTTGGTGTCGAGTGCTGGGCGGGACGCTGCATCGAGGAGATGCAGGCGCAGCGCGTTAGGGTTAGCGCGGCGCCGCAGCGCTCCATACATTTGAAGGGGCCTGGAGGGCCAGCCTGGGGTCGGACCGGGGCCCGGATAGTGTCGGCTTGTCCCGGAAGTCTTCTAGAAGGAATAGTGAGCTTGTCCAGACACCAGCGGGCCCGGTAACGGGCCAAAAACACGTGAAACCGGAGCACTGTACGGGGCCAGCCAAACAAAACAGCGCCACCTGGTGCAAAAAAACTATATATATATATATACATATATATATATATATACATTTATTTATTTATATATATGAGCTTCAGCATGTTGAGAAAGGAACATCCGTAGCATCACTGCATGAGTACGTGCAAGTCTCAGATGTTTGCACTCTTGATAAAGCTTCAGAGACAGTAGATAACGTACTCCAGTCAGTAGACATTGACAGAGAGCTCTCGTCATCTCAGAAGCAACAGATTGCTGACCTCATCAGAGAGTTCGCCGAGTGCTTCTCCACCTCGTCGAAAGTCGGACGTACTCCCGTCGCAAAGCACCGTATCGTGGTCGAAGAACACGTGAAACCTCTTCATCAGCGCCCATACCGAGTAGCGCCAAAAGAAGTGCAGGAAAAGTGCAGGAAATTCTCAACTATGATGTAATCCAGCCATCCAACAGTCAGGGGGCATCACCAGTAGTGCTAGTCAAAAAGAAGGACAACACTCTGCGGTTTTGCGTTGAATACAGGAAGCTGAACCAAGTCACAAAGCGGGATGTTTAACCACTTCCACGGATCGATGGTGCCTTGAATAAGTTACGCAATGCTCACTTCTCTTCATCATTGGACTATTGGCAGATCGAGCTGGATGAACAAGATCGCGAGAAGACTACGTTTGTGACCCCAGACGGACTATACGAGTTCAAAGTGTTCCGTTTCGGTTTGTGCTCTGCTCCCGCTACCTTCCAGAGGATGATGGACACTGTGCTCTCCGGACTCAAGTGGCAATCGTGTCTCGTATACCTCGACGATGTAGCCGTTTTTTCTTCTACCTTCGAGCTGCACATCTACCGACTGAGAAAGGTACTGAATGCCCTTCGCGTGGCAGCACTGACCATCAAACCACAAAAGTGTCACTTTGGATTTTGTCATCTTCGGTTACTCGGGCACATAGTTAGTGTAGAAGGCGTCCGCCCAGACCCGGAAAAGATTGCAAAAGATTGCAGCAGTTGAAAAGTTTCCGAAACCGCAAGACAAAAAGGCCGTCAGACGATTCCTAGGACTATGTGCCTACTACAGACGCTTTGCTGAAAACTTTGCTAAAGTCGCTGAGCCTTTGACACGGCTAACGAAAGAAAGTGTACCATTCCATTGGCGGGAAGAACAAGAAGCAGCTTTCACAGAGTTGCGACGCCGTTTGCAATCTCCTCAAATACTTGCCCATTTTAACGAAGAGGCTGATATAGACATTCATACCGACGCGAGTAACGGTGGTCTCGGTGCCATACTCGTTCAGTGGCTGAATGGAGAAGAAACGGTCATTGCTTACGCGAGCCGCACTCTATCGAATGCTGAGTCCTATCACTCAGCAAGAGAGAAAGAGTGTCTCGCAGTTATATGGGCCATCAGCAAGTTTCGCCCATACATCAATGGCAGGGTGGTGGTGGTGGTGGTGGTGGTGGTGGTGAAAACATTTAATAACCATTAAATGGTTAGAGAGAGGTGATTGGGTTGGGGCCTTATTGGCTTCCTACCCTCACAGCACTAGGTGGAACCCCTATTCCGGGGCTCCATTGTAAAGCAACGCCGCTCGTGCCCGTTGAACCAGACCGTTTCGAGCAATCAGTGATCATCATTCATTATGTTGGCTGGCAAACATCAAGGACCCTTCAGGAAGACTTGCTAATGGAGCCTGCGTCTGCAGGAACATGACATCACTGTGGTCTACAAGTCCGGTCTCAAGCACAATGACGCGGATTGTCTTTCTCACGCACCTGTTGAATTTCCATCATCTGACCAAGAACAAGACATCCCATTTCTTGGAATTCTGAATGTGTCGGAGATGGCTCGTCTTCAGCGAATGGACCCGGAACTGCGCCCGCTTATCCAATACTTAGAGGGTCGCCAAATTGAGGTACAACGAGTTTTCATTCGTGGTTTGACATCCTATGTCCTCCGGAACGACGTCCCATACAAGCGCAACTTCGTAAACACCGGTGATACGTTTCTGCTTCTTGCACCTTCATCACTGCGAACAGAAATCTTAGAAGCGTGTCATGACGACCCATCGGCTGGCCATGTGGGTAGTAGTCGCACTTTGGCCAGAATTCGCCGGAAGTATTATTGACCGAAATTAAGGGATTCGTTGCACCATTATGTTAAGTCATGCCGGGATTGCCAGAAACGCAATATACCACTATCGAAACCAGCGGGTTCGTTGCAACCAATAAAGCCACCAAAAGGGCCATTTCAGAAAGTGGGAATGCATTTGCTTGGTCCATTTCCTCTCTCTTCTTCGGGAAAGTGCTGGATTGTTATGGCAACAGACTAAATGACACGATATGCTGAGACATCACCTCTCGCGAGAGAAACGGCGAACGAAGTAGTCCAGTTTTTCGTCACTCAGATTGTACTACGACATGGCGCACCTCAGGTTGTCATTACAGACAAAGGAACAGCATTTACTGCCCGTTTGATGCAGTCTGTAATGAAGCTCACCCAAACCGACCATAGAAGGACCACCGCATACCGTCCGCAAACAAACGGATTAACTGAAAGGCTCAATAGAACTCTCGCCGACATGATCTCGATGTATGTGGACGTTGAGCACCAGACATGGGACAGTATTTTGCCTTATGCAACATTTGCGCACAATACCGCAGTACAAGAAACGAAACACTTCACACCATTTCAACTTGTTTATGGTTGGACGATCGCAACGACCTTAGACGCGATGTTACCTGTCAACAATTCGAATGAGAGTGACCCACACATCAGCGACTACATAGAAAGGGCAGAAGAGGAACGGCGAATGGCAAGACATCGTATCATGTTCCAAGAAGGCTCCGATGCAAGTCGCTATATTCTGAAGCGGAGAGACGTACAGTACAACACCGGAGACAAAGTGTGGGTGTGGACGCCTATACGCGCACCTGCCCTATCGAAAAAACTGATGCGGTGCTATTTCGGCCCTTACAAAGTACTTCGCCGGTTAGGCACACTAAACTACGAAGTAATTCCTGAAGGGCAAGTGTGCTCAACCCGACGCAAGAATCACCCAGAAGTCGTGCATGTAGTACGATTGAAACCGTACTAGGAAAGGCACTGAACGAGACAAGTGATAAATGTGCTCAAACATCAGATATATACTCCTTTACAAAACTGTTCGACGTCCGCGTACGCATCGGGAATATGCGTTTCGGGAGGGGGACTAATGCCGCATGTTGTTAGGCACCTACCGAAGTTTTGCGCCGCTTCCTGCTCTTATGAATTCTGCCACACTAACTGACAAGCCAAACGCGCCAAGCTAAACGCGCCATGCAACGCTGGCTGCACGTGTCACCACACCACGCGCTGGAAAAAGAACGCTGACGGTTTTTCGAGAAGCAGCTCAAGGCTAGATGCAAGAGAAGAAGTTGACGAAGTTTTGGCTAGTGAGCTCACAACCTTTGTGTATTTAGGTCGCAACCTTTGTATATATATATATATATATATATATATATATATATATATATATATACGTAAGTGCATTGTACATCGTAAAGCTTATTTGAAGTGTTTAGCATTTTCCTTAGCATAATTCTTTTTACTTTTTCTTATTCTTTGTGATCAAGTGCTGCACGATTTTGTTTCGCTGCCGATTGGCTGTCGAAGTCTGTCAAGCTGTCAGACAGCTTTTTGCCGGTCGCCTTTTTTTCACCCTAAATGCTTTTTGTTGAAAGTAATGTTCTTTGATTGATTGGTAATTGATATCAGATGATTTTACAAATATGACAGCCTTGTCATGACAAGAATAACATCAGAATCCCGCCGCGAACGTCATCAAACCTCTTCCTCTGGACACGTGTGCACATACGCGAATATCACGGAGCGTATGCCAGGATGCAACGCACGTGTTAAACACTTGGCATTCATTGAGAATCGTTAAAAGAGACAGTGTTAGGTTAAAGGCGAGAGAGTAAAAATATAGAGATATGGCATGAAGAAAAGCAGGGAGGTTAAGCAGAAAGCAAGTGTCTGGTTCGTTACCCTGCTCGGGGGAAGGGGCGATGGGAGACAGAAAAGTAAAGAAAAGCTGATGAAAGAAAGAGAGCGCGACGAAATCGAAAGCACACACACTAAAACGTCCCTAACGTTCGTCGAGGCGTGTCAATTGCAGAAAGTTCAGGAGGGTCTTCGTCGCTTTTTGGCGAGAAGCTTGATCTTTCCGGTATTCTAAATGTATTTTTTCAGAAAGCGGCTGGTGGTCGAGGCGTGCAAACACTGCAGAAGGAGACTGTCACTGACAGTTGTACTGAGGCCACTGACACGAAATATGTTCGGTGGTTTTGTCAGCGCCGCAATGTTCACAAGCACTGTCTGCCCATCTGATGCGGCAAGCAAAGGCGTTCCTAAGAGACACCTCAAGCCACATGCGACATTGAACGATTGTCTCAGATCTGGATAACCCAGATGGAATGGAAAGTCGCAGGTATGGGTCCAGACGGTGAAGGCGTGTGTGTAGAAATATCGGACGTGTTTCACAAAAACCTGGTGACATCGTGTCCGAGCGCAATAATCCTTGCTGCTGCGCCGCTTCTTGACAGTAGATTGGGATCCGTCATTACATTTTCGTGAGATTTCTTTGCTGCAGCGTCGGCATGCTCGTTATGAATGATTCCGAAGTGGCCTGATAACCACTGAAAAGTTATATCGTGTCCTTTTATAAAAATATAAATCCTTAGTGAAACCAAACAAAAGGAGTCTGTGCAGCAGTGACGTCACAAGAGGGCCCCGCTTGAACCCGAATTTTTATCTTGGGTATAAGGATGCAAAAGCATAATATGATTATCACGCGAGCCGTAGTAGAAGGCCCCGGACATTTCTTCCTCCTTGTGTTCTTTGACGTGCAATGATATCGCAGAGCACACGAGCCTGCACCACTTCATCTTCACGGCGTAGTGCGACCGCAGTGGCCACTGTTGCAGGCTCACAACCAGGTGTCAGAGGCACTGATCCACCGCGACGGACGGGTTCGGAATCTCCTTTAGAAGAAAGTTCTATGCAGTGCAATGCCGGTGCCTTGTGAGTTTTGGTTGCAGCACTCGTTATCTATATTTAAAGACGATATTCTTTCTTGGGCACCTTCGACGCAAAAATTCTGGTCTGTCTGTCTGTGGTAATTTCGTCTGTTTGTCCACTCTTAATGCAGGGGCGTCTGCGTAGCAAGCGTTTGGTGTGTGGCGACACCATGGACCCGAGCTAATGGAGAGGTTCTCACCAGAGAAGTATTGGCCACCCTGGTGCAGTATCTGGCCACTACCTTCCACATGCATATGTCAATTACCTCACGGCCCTCAGTCCCCAGCATCTACGAAGCAACTGACCATGGCGGCGGTCAGATCTGCAACGCAGCAGAGGGTGCTAAAAATCTCTGGATCCGGACAGGCCGCCATCGGAACCTGAATTTGGCAACGTTTAACGCAAGAATCTTATCTAGTAAGGCAAGGCTAGCTGTACTATTCGAGGAGCTAGAGGGTGGTAAATGGGATATAATAGGGCTAAGGAGGTTAGGAGCACAGATGAGGCATATTTAATGCTACAGAACGGGCACGTTCATTGCTATCGGGGCTTGGCTGACAGAGGAAAACTGGGAGTGGGGTTCCTAATTCACAGAAACATAGCTGGCAACATAGAGGAATACTATAGCGTTAATCAGAGGGTGGTAGGTATCGTAATTAAACTCAATAGGAGATATAAGATGAAGGTGGTACAGGCATACGCGCCTACATCCAGCCATGATGACGCTGCAATTGAAAACTTCTGTGAAGACGTGTACTCGGCAATGAGTAAGGTAAAAACGCATTATACTGAACTGATGGGAGACTTTAATACAAAGGTAGGATAAAAGCAGGCTGGAGACCTAGTAGTAGGAGATTATGGCATCGGTACTAGAAATGCCAGAGGGCAGCTACTAGTTGAATATGCAGAACACAATAATTTGCGTACTTCGAATAACTTATATCGAAAACGAGGAAACCATAAGTGGACAAATAGGAGCCCTAATGGCGAAAATAAGAACGAAATAGACTTTATAGTGAGTTCACACTCAGGCATCGTGCAGGATGTGGAAGTGGTTGGCAAAGTACGATGCAGTGACCATAGATTGGTACTGGTCTCAAAATCGCCTAGACTTGAAGAAGGAACGACATAAACTAATACGCAAGAAACCAATCAATGAGCTAGCCCTCAGAGGGAAATAACAGGAATTCAGAGTCTCGCTTCAGAACAGGCACTCGGCTCTTATTGAGGAAACCAACCTTAGCGCAGACACAATGAATGATAACCTCCCGAGCATCATTAGGGATGGTGCAGTGGAAGTTGCAGGCAGGGTAGTTCCCACAGGACACTGGCAAGCTTTCCTAGGCAAACGAGGAATATCAATAAGAAGCGTCAAAGCATGAAAGTCTCAAGTACAACAGACAAAATAGAGCTGTCAGAGTTCTCGAAGTTGATTAATAAGCGCAAGATTTCCGATATGAGAAGGTATAGCATGAAGAGAACTGAACACGCTTTGAAAAACGGAGAATAGCGTCAAAGCAGAGAAGAGGAAACTTAGGATAGGCGAAAATCGGATGTATGCACTACGGAACCAAGAAGGCAAATTACTACCAATATGAATAGGATAGTTGAAATAGCGGATTAGTTTTACGGACATCTGTACAGTAGCCGGGACATTCACTGACCTTGACACTATAAGCACTAGCAGTAAACCAGATGACACCCCACCAGTAACGATAGGAGAAGTCAGAAAAGCCTTGGAGAGCATGAAAAGAGGCAAAGCTGCTGGTGAGGATCAGGTAACATCAGATCTGCTGAAAGATGGAGGACAGATTGTGTCAGAAAAACTAGCAACCCTGTTTACGAGGTGTGTCCTGATGGGAAGAGTACCAGAGTCTTGGAAAAAGGCTGACATCATCTTAATACATAAGAAAGTGGATGACAAGGACTTGAAGAATTACAGGCCGATCAGTTGCTCTGCGTAGTATACAAGCCATTTACAAAAGTAATTGCTAACAGAGTTAACAAATCCTTTAAATTGAATGGAGCAGAGGAGCAAGCAGGATTTCGAACAGGCTACTTAACAATTTACAACGTTCATACTATCAATCAGGTAATAGAAAATTACTCAGAAGATGACCAAGTAATATATGTAGCCTTCATAGAATACGAGAAGGCATTTGATTCAGTAAAAATATTGTCACGGGGTCGTGACGTGGCCGAAGACAGGAGACTTCGTGTTGGTATTTAACTGTTTATTTGGGCGAACCTGTGCCCGGTAAACGGAAAGTCAAATTACAGCAGCAGTCTCGCACAGATAGCAGTCTCGGACTGATAGCGGCGAACGGAGCGTCGGCCTTCGATCAACAACTGACAAGCAGCGAAGCGCGTCGGCCTTTATACTCTTGCCGTCGAATGTTCTAGCGTTATCGCTGGCGGTGGCGTAGGTTCCAGAACAATCTGTACCGTTCGCACAGTGGGCGTGATCTTATCGAAATGATCTACTACAGTCCGGAACCTTCTAGAAAACTGCAGGCGCGGTTTGCGCTGAGAATCGTGTGGTGTTTTGGGACGATAACAAAAACTTGGGAAATGGAACGTGGCATTGCCCCCCACTGAAAAAAAGGCATCGTCCCGATGCTTTAACTAAAGATGAAAGTACAATAACAATGCAAGAAAGTACAATGAATAAATTACGATACAACATTAATACAAAAAACACTAGTTCAGTTTGTTAACGCGCATAAAACGGCTTGAGGCGCGCGACATGGACGACTTCAGGTCGCGATCGGCGTCGTTGAGAGTTCGTGATGCCGTCGGGGACAACCTCGTAATCAAGTGGGCCGAGACGTCGAACCACCCTGTACGGTCCGAAGTACCGTCGCAGAAGCTTTTCACTTAGTCCACGTCGGCGTATCGGCGTCCACACCCAAACACGTTCACCGGGCTGGTATTCCACGAAGCGTCGTCGAAGGTTGTAACGGTGGCTGTCGGTTGTCTGTTGATTCTTGATACGGAGACGCGCAAGTTGTCGGGCTTTGGCGCGTTGAAGGTACTCGCTCACATCGAGGTTTTCTTCGTCGGTGACGTTGGGTAACATGGCATCGAGCGTCGTTGCCGGGCTCCTTCCGTAGACCAATTTGTATGGAGATATCTGCGTCGTCTCCTGCACCGCCGTGTTGTATGCGAAGGTCACATACGGAAGAATGGCATCCCACGTCTTGTGTTCGACATCGACGTACATTGACAGCATGTCGGCGATCGTCTTGTTAAGCCGCTCAGTGAGGCCGTTGGTCTGTGGGTGGTACGCTGTCGTCCGGCGGTGGTTTGTTTGGCTGTATGCCAAGATCGCTTGAGTTAAGTCGGCAGTGAATGCCGTTCCTCTGTCGGTGATAAGGACCTCCGGGGCGCCATGACGTAGGACAATATTTTCGATGAAGAATTTAGCTACCTCGGATGCACTGCCTTTTGGCAGGGCTTTTGTCTCGGCGTAGCGGTTGAGGTAGTCGGTAGCTACCACGATCCACTAGTTTCCGAAAGCCGACGTCGGGAACGGCCCCAGTAGGTCCATACCAATCTGCTGGAAAGGTCGGCAAGGTGGATCAATTGGCTGCAGAAGTCCCGCTGGCCTTGTCGGCGGTGTCTTGCGTCGCTGACAGTCCCGGCATGTTCTCACATAACGAGTGACGTCGGTGGTAATACGTGGCCAGTAGTACCTTTCTTGTATCCTCGCGAGCGTGCGAGAAACACCGAGGTGCCCTGCCGTCGGATCGTCGTGAAGGGCCTCCAGGAGTTCTGGTCGCAGAGCTGAAGGCACCACAAGGAGGTACTTAGCTCGAAGCGGTGAAAAGTTTTTCTTTTGTAGAAGACCGTTTCGTAGAAAGAACGACGAAAGTGCGCGCTTGAATACCTTCGGGACTTCGGCGGTCCTGCCTTCGAGGTATTCTATTAGAGCCTTAAGTTCCGGGTCGGCCCTCTGTCGTTCAGCGAAGTCGTCGGTAGTTATCGTTCCTAAGAAGTAGTCGTCATCCGGGTCGTCGGGTAGCGGTTGGTCGACAGGCGCACGAGAGAGACAGTCGGCGTCGGAGTGTTTTTTGCCGTACTTGTAAATGACAGTAATGTCATATTCTTGAAGTCTCAGGCTCCATCGTGCGAGGCGACCTGAGGGGTCCTTCAAGGTGGCTAGCCACCACAATGCGTGGTGGTCGCTCAGAACTTTGAAGGGCCTGCCATAGAGGTAGGGGCGAAATTTCGACGTAGCCCAGATGATGGCGAGGCACTCCTTTTCTGTTGTGGAATAATTTGCTTCTGCTTTGGATAGCGATCGGCTGGCGTAACTAATAACCCTTTCAAGTCCGTCAGCCCTCTGCACAAGAACGGCGCCAAGACCTACGCTGCTTGCGTCAGTATGTATTTCTGTCTCAGCGAATTCGTCGAAATGGTTAAGTAACGGAGGCGTTTGGAGGCAATGTTAAGGTCCTGGAAAGCGTGTTCCTGCGGCGTTTGCCACTTAAACTCCACGTCGGCCTTGGTAAGGTTAGTGAGAGGATCAGCGATGCGGGCGAAGTTTTTCACGAACCGCTTATAATAGGCACACAGGCCCAGAAATCGGCGCACGGCTTTCTTGTCAGTGGGCGGCGGGAAGTCGGCGATGGCGGCTGTTTTCCGTGGATCGGGACGAACTCCAGACTTGCTGATAACGTGCCCCAGAAACAAGAGCTCCTCATACGCAAATCTGCACTTTTCTGGCTTCAGTGTGAGTCCGGAAGTCTTGATGGCTTGAAGTACAGCTTCAAGGCGCCGAAGATGCTCGTCGAAACTCGAGGAAAACACGACGACGTCGTCCAAGTACACAAGGCAAGTCTGCCACTTCAATCCTGCCAGTACTGTATCCATAACGCGTCGAAACGTTGCAGGCGCTGAGCAAAGGCCGAAGGGCATCACCTTAAACTCGAAGAGGCCATCCGGTGTTATAAACGCCGTCTTCTCTCGGTCTCTTTCGTCGACTTCGATTTGCCAATAGCCAGTCTTGAGGTCCATTGACGAAAAGTACTTGGCGTTATGGAGCTGATCAAGTGCGTCGTCTATTCGTGGGAGGGGATACACGTCCTTTCTTGTGATTTTGTTCAGGCGGCGATAATCGACGCAGAAACGTAGGGTCCCATCTTTTTTCTTCACTAACACCACGGGGGATGCCCATGGACTCTTGGACGGCTGGATAATGTCATCCCGCAGCATTTCATCTACTTGTCTCTTCATGGCCTCACGTTCTCGCGTCGAAACCCTGTACGGACTCTGACGGAGTGGTCTGGCATTTTCTTCGGTTATGATGCGATGTTTCGTGATTGGGGTCTGCCGAATTTTCGATGACGACGAAAAGCAATCTTCGTATTGCAGGAGCAGGGCCTTGAGCTGTTCTTGCTTATCGTTCGGAAGTCTGGGATTGACGTCGAAAGCTATGGGAGGGGCTTGGTTTCTCTGAACAGGTTCCGCAGAATCAGCGAGGGCGAAAGCACTGGTGGCTTCGACAATTTCTTCGATGTATGTGACCGTTGTTCCTTTGTTCACATGTTTGTACTCATTGCTGAAATTCGTGAGCATAACCGTTGCTTTGCCTCCCCGCAGCTTTGCAATTCCTCATGCGACGCAAATGTTTCGGGTGACCAACAGATGCTGACTGCCTTCAACGACGCCTTCCAAGTCAGGTGATTTAGGAGCGCCGACTGAAATAATGACGCTTGAGCGAGGCGGAATGGTGACTTGTTCTTCCAGCACATTCAAGGCATGGTGTCCTGACGGCGTGCGCGGTGGTAGTGCTTCTTCTGTGGATAACGTTATAGACTTTGTTTTTAGGTTGATGACAGCACCATGGAGGCATAAGAAGTCCATGCCAAGGATGACATCTTTCGAGCAACGCTGTAGGACTACGAAGTCTGTAGGATAAATACGGCAGTTAATGGTGACTCTCGCTGTGCAGATTCCTGCAGGCGTTACGAGATGGCCTCCGGCTGTGCGGATTTCAGGGCCTTTCCAAGCTGTCCTAACTTTCCTTAACTTCGCGGCGAACGACTCACTGATGACAGAATAGTCGGCTCCAGTATCGACGAGAGTGGTCACACTGTGGCCGTCGATAAGAACGTCGAGGTCGCTAGTTCGCCGTCTCGCATTACAGTTAGGGCGTGGCGTCGGGTCACGGCTGCGTCGGCTTGTTCCGCTGCTTCCATGTTGCGTCGTCAGGCCACCTTCAGTAAGTGAGCTTTCGCCGTCAGGGCTTTGCCTGTTTGGCGTTGTCTTCGGAAAGCTCCGTCGCGGCGTCGTCGTCGTCGGAGGATCTTCGGTAGTTCGTCGCACAGCAACCGCACCTCCACTGGTTGCTGCCCTTAGTTTCCCGGATACGTGCTAGGAGACCGGCCCCGCGTTGGGCCAGAGTACTGCCGGTGGTGCGGTGACGTGTGGCGGCTGGGTGACGGCGAACGCGAAGGGCTTCGTGGTGTCCACCGAGTTCCTGTCAGGTAGTCGGTGATGTCACGTGGTCGTTCTCCTGGCTGTGGACGCGGTGCATTGACGGCGAAGCCACGCAGTCCCATCTGTCGGTACTGGCAACGCCGGTATGTGTGTCCGGCCTCGCCACCGTGGTAGCAGAGCGGGCGATGGTCAGGGGTGCGCCAGACGTCAGTCTTTCTCGGTGCACTGCGCTGGGCCGCTGGCGAACGGTATGACGTCGGTGGGGGTGGTGGCGGCGGTGGCGTCTGTCGACGGAAGTGCGATGGGGCGGCGTTTTGGCGTGGACGGGGAGGAGCGTTGTGGCGCAGTGCAGCGGCATAGCTCATAGCTTCCGGCTCGGGCAGCGGTGCGTGGGGAATTTGAAGCGATTGCCGAACTTCTTCTCGCACAATGTCGGCAATTGAATCCACTTGAGGCTGTGCCGAAGGCAACAGCTTGCGCAGCTCTTCCCGCACGATCATTCGGATCGTTTCACGCAGGTCTCCGGAGTTACTGGCTTGAGCAGCAGCGCAGTCTGCAATCAGGCGACGATTGTACTGTCTGGTGCGCATGTCCAGGGTCTTTTCGATAGTGGTCGCTTCGGCTACAAATTCTTGGACGGTTATCGGTGGGTTTCTCATCAGTCCCGCGAAGAGCTCCTGTTTGACCCCTCGCATGAGGAAACGAACTTTTTTCTCCTCAGGCATGTCTGGGTCAGCGTGACGGAATAGTCGGGTCATTTCTTCTGTGAAAATGGCGACATTTTCATTTGGTAACTGAACCCGAGTCTCTAATAAAGCAGCGGCCCTCTCTTTGCGAGCGACGCTCGCGAACGTTTGCAGGAACGCGCCGCAGAAAACATCCCACGTTCGGAGCGTGGACTCCCGATTTTCAAGCCAAGTCCTTGCGGTGTCTTCAAAATAGAAAAACACGCGACGCAGCTTTTCGTCATGGTCCCAGTGGTTGAGGGCGGCCACACGGTCGTATGTTTCTAGCCAGGACTCCGGGTCTTCGAACGATGACCCATGAAAAATTGGTGGTTCCCTGGGTTGATGCATGACCATCGTGGGCTGGGACGCTGCGGTTGTCATTGTCGCTGCAGTCGCGGTCATGGCCTTCGTCTTCCGCGCCTTGTCTGGTAGAAGCCCGTACTCCGGTGGTAGCCCTTGCTGTCGGCGGCTTGTTCGCTGCTCCTGGTTGGCGTCGGTGTCTTTTCCGCGACGTGGGCTGGGTTCACGGCTTGACGGGGGCGTCCGGTACATGAACGAAGCAGCACCTCCACCAGATGTCACGGGGTCGTGACGTGGCCGAAGACAGGAGACTTCGTGTTGGTATTTAACTGTTTATTTGGGCGAACCTGTGCCCGGTAAACGGAAAGTCAAATTACAGCAGCAATCTCGCACAGATAGCAGTCTCGGACTGATAGCGGCGAACGGAGCGTCGGCCTTCGATCAACAACTGACAAGCGGTGAAACGCGTCGGCATTTATACTCTTGCCGTCGAATGTTCTAGCGTTATCGCTGGCGGTGGCGTAGGTTCCAGAACAATCTGTACCGTTCGCACAGTGGGCGTGATCTTATCGAAATGATCTACTACAGTCCGGAACCTTCTAGAAAACTGCAGGCGCGGTTTGCGCTGAGAATCGTGTGGTGTTTTGGGACGATAACAAAAACTTGGGAAATAGAACGTGGCAATATCAGCAATCATGCAGCCAATGCGGAATCAGTGCGCAAAGAAAGCTTATATAAAAATCCTGGAAAAACTATAGAGGGGATCAACTGCTACCATAGTGCTTGAAAAAAAAAAGTGACAGAATACCAATGAAGAAGGGTGTAAGGCAGGGGGACACAATCTCCCCAGTGCTATTTACCGCGTGCTTACAGGAGGTTTTCAGAAGCCTAGAATGGGAACAGTTAGGGATAAGAGTTAATGGAGAGTACCTTACCTGCGCTTCGCTGATGACATTGCATTGCTGAGTAACTCAGGGAACGAATTGCAACTCATGATTACGGAGTTAGAAAAGGTGAGCAGAAAAGTGTGTTGGAAAAATAATCTACAGAAAACGAAAGTAATGTACAACCTCGAAAAAGAGCAGCGCTCCGAGATAGGTAATAGTGCACTTCAATTTGTAAAATACTATGTCTACTTAGGGCAGGTAATAACCACGAGCCAAACCACGAGATTGAAGTAACTAGAAGAATAAGAATCGGGGTGGAGCGTATTTGGCAAGCACTCTCAAATTATGACAGGTAGATTGCCACTATCCCTCCAGAGGAAGGTATATAACAGCTGTATCTTTACGGTACTTAGCTAACGGAGCAGAAACGTGGAGACTTACAAAGAGCGTTCAGCCTAAATTGAGGACGACGCAGCGAGAAATGAAGAGGAAAATGGTAGGTGTAACATTAAGGGACAATAAGAGAGCAGAGTGAATTAGAGAACGAACGGGGGTTAAGAATATAATAGTTGAAATCAAGAAGAGGAAACACACATGGGCCGCGCATGTAGCGCGCAGATAGGATAACCGCTGGTCATTAAGGGTAACTAACTAGATTCCCAGAGAAGGCAAAAGGGTTAGAGGAAGACAGAAGGTTCGTTGGGCAGATGAGATTAAGAAGTTTGCAGGTATAAATTGATAGCAGCATGCACAGGACCGAGTTAACTGGCGGAACCTAGGAGAGGCCTTTGTCCTGCAGTGGACGTAGTCAGGCTGATGATGATTATAATGATGATGATGCTGATGATGACGATGATGATGAACGGTACTCTAAACGGCAGCAAAGTAGCCAAACGATACTCCAAACGGCCGACTCCATCCGCAGCGCCCACCAATATTGTTCAAGATTCGATCAGCGTTCATACTTCTGCACTTGTCAAATAAAAAGCAATTATTGCGCATATCTGAGGCACCATAACAGCACCTCAATATTCTGTATGTTTGTCTCTTACTACGAAAGGCATACATAAGTAATTCTAAGCACCGTAGCGCTTATCACGTTGTGCTGACCATGCAACGCTTGCCCGAAAAGGCAAGTGTTTCCAACGTTTTGCTAAGACGACACGGTGGTGGCACTTACCCGTCGCCTTGCGTTCTATAGCTTATCACCTCCAAGACCGGCGCAAAGGGTGCGCACGCTTCGTTTTGCAGGGTAACTGCGAGATAGTGCTCATGCCTCACGTGTGACGTGACTTGCAGAGGAAGCGCTCGAGTGTGCAGAGGAAGCGCTCGTTCGCATCCTCTGCACACTCGAGGCACTCTAATGCAGCGCCTCCGGAATACCGTTCACCGATTTTCTTGGGCTGAACATAAATAAACGTTCTGTTTACTCTCTCCAGACGTAATACTATCATATTTAGACGACATTTTCAGTGTGACATGCAGATATGGGGCCAATTTTTAAACAAAGCAACAATACTCCTTTGACACAGGCCTAATGTCTGCCTAACATTGTATGGAACGATCTACCTACAGGCTGGAAGCCACACCAATAAGAAACACCGTGACAGAATCTGTTCCACAGGCTTTCGTGCAAATATGAATTATTCGTTATGGCGTGGCGCGTACAATAAGGACAGACCGAGGGAGACATCTCAATGCATCCCTTTTTTTTGCTTTTCCCCACCTTAAAGGCGTGACGAACATACAAACTAACAGTTACCGTACCTGTTGAAACGGCGTGGTAAAACGTTTCCACAGTCAACTGAAAGCATTATTGGCGCACAAGAGTCAACAATTCCATAAACAGAGTTTGTCCCTTTGGTTGTACTTGCTTATTGCACTATAGTGAATGAAGACGCAGAGTGCTTGTCTGCAAAGCTAATTTTTGGCGCGACACTTCACACAACTGGTGATTTCTTTGCCTCGGAACTTACATCAGTTTAGATACACACTTATACTGATCACGTGCGAACTACTACGGCTTCTGTTGTATCAGCACATCTTCGTCATGATCGGAAGACCATCAATATGAACATATCATCATTTAATTGGTTGGCATGTCTACATTCATTATGATTATACTTGTAATTCATGAGAAACGTTTTACAAAGGTACTTTTGAACTCCTTAGGCATGATCATATGTACTCCACTCCCCTCATTAATAAACGCGAAGGAGCGACTTCTATGCGTAGGCAGTTTGAAGCGAGCTCACGTGTACGCTGGCAACGCCATCTGAAACAGAATGGTTAACTGCTCGGCGGCACTGCTCTCATCGCTACAGTAGGAGTGATGAGAGCATTGTGTTTTAGATGCGGAGCATCTTATACTCGCGCCTTGTAGTGCGCCGTCCGCGTCGTCCGCGCCGTCCACACCGCTTCTCGAACATTCGACAGCTGACGCGCGCGAGTGTGCAGAGGAAGCGCTCGTTCGCTTCCTCTGCACACTCGAGGCACTCTAATGCAGCGCCTCCGGAATACCATTCACCGATTTTCTTGCGCTGAACATAAATAAACGTTCTGTTTACTCTCTCCAGACGTAATACTATCATATTTAGACGACATTTTCAGTGTGACATGCAGATATGGGGCCAATTTTTAAACAAAGCAACAATACTCCTTTGACACAGGCCTAATGTCTGCCTAACGTTGTATGGAACGATCTACCTACAGGCTGGAAGCCACACCAATAAGAAACACCGTTACAGAATCTGTTCCACAGGCTTTCGTGCAAATATGGATTATTCGTTATATGATGATGATGATGATATGTGGGGTTTAACGTCCCAAAACCACCATATGATTATGAGAGACGCCGTAGTGGAGGGCTCCGGAAATTTCGACCACCTGGGGTTCTTTAACGTGCACCGAAATCTGAGCACACGGGCCTACAAGGATTATTCGTTATATCGTGGCGCGTACAATAAGGACAGACCGAGGGAGACATCTCAATGCATCCCTTTTTTTTTTGCTTTTCCCCACCTTAAAGGCGTGACGAACATACAAACTAACAGTTACCGTACCTGTTGAAACGGCGTGGTAAAACGTTTCCACAGTCAACTGAAAGCATTATTGGCGCACAAGAGTCAACAATTCCATAAACAAAGTTTGTCCCTTTGGTTGTACTTGCTTATTGCACTATAGTGAAAGAAGACGCAGAGTGCTTGTCTGCAAAGCTAATTTTTGGCACGACACTTCACACAACTGGCGATTTCTTTGCCTCGGAACTTACATCAGTTTAGATACACACTTATACTGATCACGTGCGAACTACTACGGCTTCTGTTGTATCAGCACATCTTCGTCATGATCGGAAGACCATCAATATGAACCTATTATCATTTAATTGGTATTGGTTGGCATGTCTACATTCATTATGATTATACTTGTAATTCATGAGAAACGTTTTACAAAGGTACTTTTGAACTCCTTAGGCATGATCATATGTACTCCACTCCCCTCATTAATAAACGCGAAGGAGCGACTTCTATGTGTAGGCAGTTTGAAGCGAGCTCACGTGTACGCTGGCAACGCCATCTGAAACAGAATGGTTAACTGCTCGGCGCTACAGTAGGAGTGATGAGAGCATTGTGTTTTCGATAAGAGCTCTGTGTTTTTCTCTTCCATGGACTTGAAACTTCGTTTCAACTCCGTGGAAGAGAAAAACACAGAAAAGCTCAGACATCATCGCTGTGACATCAGATCAGATAGCTGACAATATAAATGTTTGTTTGTGTTCACCCGTCTGTTCCCACAACATCAATTGTAGTTACAGTACCGGTTTGGCTGCTTTATCAGTCTGATAAACATTATATTTGCATTCCAATGACTAAGCGAGCTCAAGTGAAGCGTTGCTTGATCTCAGAGGAGTACGTTAAATAAAGTCACGAATGATTGGCACATAATGACACAGTAACCTGCTGTACTTTCCTACCAATTTAGGCATGTTCTGAAACAAAAGTGCGGAATTAACCTAATCCTATACAATGTGCTTTTAACCCTGGTGTAGTCGGCGTTACTAGTCAGCCCATGTTTTGCACTTAACTACTACACTGACAAAAGCACGTCGATGCACTTCGCAAAGCCTGACTGAAGAAAAAAATTTGCGGAGAGAAAATTTCTCGGCACTGCTTCGTATGGAACCTATTCAAATAAGGGAAGCGTCAACAGAATTTCTCAGCTACACCTTCTTTTGTCCACCTTTCACGTTCGCTTAGTTACAGTTTTAGCAGTTTTATTTACAATCGACAGATTATTACACATGCCTTTACGTCACGGCTTTTTTATATAGCTTAGCACCCATGAATGACACGTCTGAACGATACAAAATTGACTGCTGAAGTAGTGTCACAGTCTTTCTTAAGAAAAGTTTTCATATGTAGTCATTTTTATATCACCACATATCTGTGGGCACTTTATCGCGATGATGACAAATAGCTTGTTTTGGAAAAGTTTCAGTGTTGGTGTACGTGCCGTTGGTTGTGAGCGAAAAATTATAATTTTGTCCGTGACCAAAGAAGTTCAAATTGATTGAAATAAAACTAAAATTCTCTAGGTAGCATTGCCCGTACTGCAGGTGCAATAAA
This sequence comes from Rhipicephalus microplus, assembly GCF_013339725.1. Taxonomy (NCBI): domain Eukaryota; kingdom Metazoa; phylum Arthropoda; class Arachnida; order Ixodida; family Ixodidae; genus Rhipicephalus; species Rhipicephalus microplus. The sequence continues at coordinate 61,490,443 of NC_051174.1, forward strand.
CAGGCTGCGATATTTCCTACCAACAAGCGTGAAGCACTATATCTACAACGCCCTTATACCTTCCCGTTTAACGAACTGTCTTCTAGTTTAGTCGACTACAACACAGTATAATTTAGGGTGACTTCAAACGCTTCAAAACCGTGCGCTATGTGCAATAGAAAATTTCGGACGTATGAAAGCACCCAAATATGTTATTCCAAAAATAAAATATTATAGGTGCCCAAACTCTACACACACAAGATATTTCTTGAAATTATGCGGCAATATAAATCTGTCAAACATTCTTTTCAGAGTAAGTACAGTGTGGAAACGACAGGCAACAAATTCAGAAATAGTTCTGTATTTACACCACATAGCAGAACAAATTACGGAGAACAAATACTTGCTGTTCGAATTCCTAACCTTCTCAATGACTATACATTTACTATAGATCTCCTCGAATCCGGAAGTAGGAAGCAAGCGTATAAAAACAATAAAAGAATTATTATTTTCAGAGGACTAATGCAAAGTAAAGAATACTATGGTTGTGTATGCATGCTATGTTTTGTTGATTTTTCTTTTTCTCTCCCCCCACGCGGATTGCGAGCCCTACAAGTTGTTCCTAGATTTTTTGTGTGTGTATGTGTGTGTGCGCAGATGACAATGCAATTTTTTTCTGCTCAAGTGTAGTGCGTGCTATTTTTTGGTAAAAAGGTACTTAGTTTTTCTTCTCTTTTTTGCTATACGACTGTGTAATATTGATCAGAGGTGTGGTACTCGATTTTCATGTACCCTTTTATACTTGTGAATGTCTTTTTGCTGCTACAGCTGTATGGGTGGCACGGCCCAGTCAGGCAATATTTGCCTTTTGTCGTGCCTTCTTGGACAATTTTGTAATTGTTCGTACTAAACTAATAAAGAACGAAAGAAAGAAGGAAGGAAAGGAAGAAAGAAAGAAAGAAAGAAAGAAAACAACAATAAAGAACTTCGCGTTCGTGTGAGAATCACACCAAGGCATTGTGTGTGGAAACCAAGAGTTCGACTACAGCGCCATTTATTTTTTTGAAGCTGCTTCAGAAAAAAAAACACAATAAGAGGATCTTGTAGGTGAAGGAGTCTCCTTAAACAATATAATACTGCTATGGAGAAGCGTCAAATTGCGCCACGTATCAAAACGTAGGAATAGCTAGACAAGAAGCGTTTCAAAGACCATCCCAATATAAAGCGTTCTCACACATTAGATAATTCTCGGCAGAAACATTGACAATATGAACTGCTCCTTAGCTCTTCGTGATCCCTTATGGGCGCGTCACAGCTCCTCGCCGACTCGTAAAAGTTATAATTATATTGTTCTGATTACTGTACAAGCGCACTTGCGCACTTGTACAAGCGCACTTGCAGTACTTTCAGCCATATCAGAAGAGCTTGAAACAGGCAATGTTACACGCACAGTCAATGTTTTTTAATGGCATTGCTGTAGCATTCACGGGAAACCAAAGCTTGGTTAGCACTTGAGAAGACTGTGCGCACTGGGTATGATTACTCTGTCATTTTCGGCTTTTGTAGACGAAGGTCGAGCACCCTCCAAGTTCTCAACTAAAGCCATATTAAAACTGGACTTTATATCCGCTGCTGTACCGTTTAGCAACATTTCGAGCGGCCTCATTTATCAACAGAGCAATAAAGATACAGAATGTCAGCTGAAAGTCAGGCGTGATACAAAAACAAGACCCCTTCATAGAAACAATGAATATTGACAAAGAATGGACAATTCTTGGCAACATGCCAGAAATATGCGCTTACATCATGCGTCATCTGACTCGTAGATAGCAGCATGCTAATTTCTTCATTAGGTTCAAGGTACCCGTATGGGCCTCAAACCTCAATGCTTTGTTTATTCTTCATTTTCCCTTGGCAAGTGAATGTTTTGTACCAGCATTTTCCTTCCCCAGATGAGTGTGCGTGAAACGTTTGAATATACAATCCTTGGTTTACCGAATTATGTAAAACAAAATATTGAAATGTGGTCGTCAGCTGGCCAACATCTGTTTTACCATGGCTTGCTTTCATTTCAAGATACTCAAAACTACAATTAAATAAGTTCTTTTTCAACGTAGGTGGTGTGCTAGATGTCATTTAATAATGTCCGGCATTCCATAGACAGAAGGAACGTGAGAACATCAATGCCTATCTAATGCGGTCATGCTTTGTCGTGAACTGCGTTCGAGATGTGTAGCGAAACAGTGCGCCTTGCAATCCTTATACAAAAAATAAAAAAACTGAGCACGCGAAAATGAAAGGCCTAAAAACACGAACATGTAAGTAACGAAAGCAGAAAAAAACGACGAATAAGTATTCGAATTAACCTAAAAGCAAACTTCTCGGTCTGAGCAGCCCAAAAGACTTTAAAGGTGCCTGAAGCTGCTCGGTCGCACAAGGCCATCGGTGTGTGCTAAACGGGTAATGAGAACAGTAATCATGTAAGTACGTTTTACTGTTCACGAAAGCAAAATAACAAGGCTTTCAAATTGAGCTGTCGGAAACATGTCATGCATTAGGAAGAAAGTCTGTACTTAATTTTCTATCATATCTGGAAAGTGAAATACCAATAGCACGTCCACTGCGGCACGCTTTTTTCTGGTCTGTATTTAAATGCACAGTGGCTCCCCAGTGAGTCATTGGGTTGCGAGCTGCGTTTGACATTTGCGTCGTGACACACGGATGGGACACCGGGCTATGCATTGTCTTTTGCTCCAACGTGAAGACGCGGTCACCTTTGTCGTAGGCGTTTGGCGCGTTCATTTGAAGGACGGGAATGCTAGTGAAGGAAAGGTACGAAGGTCGATCAGTCCAGAATAACCCGTTAGCTAACTTACACTTGGGAAAGTGATGGGGTGATTGAAAGACGGCGAGAAACAGAGAAAAAGAAAAAAAGATGCACATCACACAGTACGTGCACAAAGCCCTAGTCAGCAAGAATCCAATAATCTGGCATGCAGCACGTTCTCTCTCTAAAAGCCGCTTGACCAGGTCAGTCTGCTTCAAAAGCCTCAGGAGTTGTTTAGCCACTTTCAGCTGCAATGTCCTTTGTCGACGACATGCTAGAACAGTTTCAACAGACATTGGTCTATCGTGAAGACGTGCCTTATTGGACTCGATTGATTGTCTGTGCGCATTGTAGACAACCGTGTATGTCAAAAGCTGTTTTCCGCCTTCCTCGCGTGAACCTATGTGTAAACATAAAGCGCTTGCCAGAAGAAAATACGTGAAGTTTGTTTCTGTTGTATAAATAATAATTCGGTGCATAAAAGTCAAGATATTGCAAGAATATTAACGAATTAGATGCGTTTCTACTATTGCAAAGGGTGTTTGGCACATTTATCCGGGAGACGATTGATGAATAATATGTGGGGTTTGAGCTCCCCAAACCACCATATGAATATGAGAGCCGCCGGGCTCCGGAAATTTTGACTACTTGGGGTTTTTTAATGTGCGCCCAAATCTGAGCGCACAGGCCTACAGCCTTTCCGCCTTCATTGAAATGCTCCGGGAGACATATGTGTCGTTCGCCTTATTCGCGTAAATCTGTTTAGGGGGATAGCGGTTGCCACAAAAATTACATAAAGTCCAATTCTATGATTAGTCAAACTCTTTCCGCGGTGATGCACTTCTTTTGCGTCAGTAAAAACAACGAGCCTCGGCTAGATGCACTACAGCTTTTTGGAACATCAGGAGCAACTACTATATTTAGTCCGAGACAAAGTATTTGAAAAGCTCGAACAACTTTGCACGCCACCTAGTGAAAGAACGTGTCACCACACGCTTCCTTAGAAACGGAAGCATGACCTCACATTCAATAAAATACACAACATATCAGGTGTTTTATTGATATTTGGGGTTTAACGTACCAAAGCAACCATTTGATTATGAGAGACGTCGTAGTGTATGCCTCCGGAAATTTCGTCCACCTGGAGTTCTTTAACGTGCACCCCAATCTGAGCACACGGGCCTACAATATTTACGCCTCCATCAGAAGTGCAGCCGCCGCTGCCGGGTTTTGATCCCGCAACCTGTGGGTCAGCAGACGAGTACCTTAGCCAGTAGACCACCACCGTGGGGCAGGGTGTTTTTATGCAACGCTGATTATTCATTGAAGAACTATAATATGTAGGCACTTGTCCTTTCGGCACCTAGTATTAGGCCAAGGTTGGAAAGTGTTGCAACTAATTAGTAATCATTTGTATGGCTGGCTGTTCTTTACCAAACCCCCGGCCTTTCCTCAAAACTCGTCCCGAAGTACGAGGGTCTTTACCGCGTTTTGGAGCAAACCTCGCCGGTGAATTTTTTCATTGAGCCACTTTCCCTATCTGACGACATGCGCCGGCGTAGCCGTGACATCGTCCACGTCGCCCGCCTTAAGCCATATAATAGCCCTCTGCCTCCAGACTCTTAGGTCGCCAGGAAGGCTCTTTTTCGGCGGGGGAAAATTGTTAAGAAGAAAACGCATCGTTGGCAAGCAATATCGCCACCGCTTGGGTACTGGGTTCTGGGCTTCCCTCGCTCGTCTCGCGTTGATCGTCGCTAGCATCTGCTTGACCGTTGCACTGTCTTGATGGTGTTTTCGTCGTAGGGCCACCGTCACAATACACGCCAATAAACCCCTTTTCACCTATACTTTCCTTGGCATTATTGTCTGTTAGATCTCATTAACATTGTATATATATATATATATATATATATATATATATATATATATATATATATATATATATATATATTTATATATAATATTGTCGCGGTACAGCGCGACCGAAAGACAGATAAACGTTCACACAGCGATTCTCAGCAGCTGAACAGTAAGATCACCTTCTTTTTCTTCTATCAGCCAGAGCTCCACTACCTGGTGTCCTCCCAATCCCCTTATCGTCGTTGTGGTCCACCAGTACACACTGTCATTTGCCCCTCTCTTAATGAGCATCGCCCCGATGCTAAACCAGTAGTGCAGTTTTTTTTGCTTATTTAAGAACTGTCTTGCGCAGTCACTGCCTTTCATAAGGCTTCATGCGCACAACGTGAACTAGTTCAGGACAGAGCTGGCGAAGCCTCGTACTACACGAACTGTCGGGGACGACCTCGTAAGTAACATCACTCAGTCGTCGCAGTACTAGGTATGGCACAATGTATCTCCTTAGAAGCTTTTCAGAGAGCCCTCGTTTCCGTATGGGCGTGCAAACCCATACTCTGTCGGGCGGTCTGGTAAACGACTGTTCTGCGGCGAGAATTGTAGCGGCTCGCGTCGTACTCTTGTTGTTGCTGGATTCGCAAGCGTGCTAGTTGCCTTGCTTCTTCCGCTCGTTCTGTATCACATCTCGGCGTCCGGTTCGATGCCGTCACATTCGTGCGCTAGCATCGCATCTAACATGGTTCGTACTTCCCTTCCGTGAATTGGGCTGAACGGGGTCATCCGGGTTGTTTCTTGCTTGGCCGTGTTGTATGCAAACGTGATATATGGCAAGATTTCATCCCAATTTTTGTGTTCGACGTTTACGTACACTGAAAGCATGTCTTAAATTGTTTGTTCAGACGCTCTGTAAGCCCGTTCGTTTGCGGGTGGTAGGCGGTGGTCTTACGATGGGTTGTTCCACTCAGCATGAGGACTTGATCCAAAAGAGCTGCCGTAAATGCAGTTTTTCTGACTGTGATTACGACGCTTGGTGCACCATGCCGCAGGACAACGTTCTCGATAAAAAAAAAGGGCAGCATATCCACGGAGTGAATGATGGAGAGTGGGGTGAAGCAATCGTCCGTCCATGCGTCCGTCTGTGTGACCGTCCATGCGTCTGTTCGTGCGCCCGTCCCTGCGTTCATTCATGCATCCGCCCCTGCGTCGGTTCATGCGTCCATCCATGCATCTGTCTGTGTGTCCGTTCGTCCATCAATTCAACACTCCAAGTCCCACCATCTCCCATCTTTTTATCATATATTCCCCATTTAGAAGCACCACATTTCAGTGGACATTCCAAGGACTAAGCGAGAGGTGGCACACGCACACTTTCTTACGGCTTTCACTTCGGGTCTACTTCCCACCTTCAACCACCTTCAGTTCATGGTATGTACTAGTTCACTGTATTCATGGCACTGCGGCCCAATGCTCGCTAAACCTTTCTAAAACCAAGGAGGTTACGCCCAGCGAGTATAACGTAGCAACCTTTTCCTGTCAGATAGTGCTCAATGTACATGCCAGTGGCTGCTAATGTGAAATGAGAGACAGGAGGATTCAGCTTTTAATTTCTTACGGCTTGCGCTTCGTATCTGCTTCCCCCCTTTAACCACCTCGAATTCATTCATGGTACATACTAGTTCATTGTATTAATGGCCCTGCGGCTCAACGCTCGCTAAACCTTTCTAGAACTAAGGAGGTTACACCCAGCGAGTATTATGTAGCAACCCTTTCTTGTCCGATAGTGTTTAATGTACAAGCCAATGGCTGCTAATGGGGATCGCAGCGTGCGCGTTGGCTAAAAGCCGAATGCTCCTGTCTCTCATTCCCTATAAGCAGCCATTGGCATATACTTAGAGCACTATTTGTTATTGTTAAACAACGCACAGAAGAAATCTCTCACCGGCACCACCTTGGAGGTCAAATATTATACCTATTTCGTGTATGTGGCACTGGTGGTTACGTACTACGAGAAACGCACAAGCCACGCAGTAAGAGCTTCGCCCCTAAAACCAAAATTAACGCACCGAGAGTGCCGGAAGAATGGTCCCTGCACTGCATCGTAATATCGGCGAAGCACTAGACTAAGTTTCCTCAGTGTGGCGTGCGTTCGTATTTTCACACTTTGCGCATCATACGAACGCCGTCCACGTTCCAGCACTTATCAAGATCATTTATTCTACAACGTGAAGGGAAGGCACCATGGCTCGCACCATGCCAGGGGACTGAGCACCTGTCATTGCGAGTAGGAGACATCAAAGTTTTTGCCTTAATATTCCTGTCTTGCACCTTTCAAACGGTTCATTTGTTCGCCCCTGCACTATCAAAACTGGTTCAAGATGGCACCGCCTGAAGTGCCGTGTAGGTGAAATAACCATGCACGGAGTTCCGCTACAGCGTGACGATAGCGCCCTCGCTGAAATGAATGCGAGAGTGCAGATCTTGTGCAGTGCTTCTGATAGCCACCCGACAGTGGACCAGAGGGCATGACGATGCTTTTTGGGCCACCTCAGTATTGTTGGTACCGACCGCAAGACATAACAATAAAATGAAACTCTCGCTGAACACATTAAGACGCTGAAGTGTCAATGCTATTTTTGACGCGTTTTCAAAGAAGGTTTCCTGGGTGCTTACATAATCAGCGGTGACCATTCTGCTCACTACTAATAAAGAAAATAATATTCGCGGTCAAGTCCGGTGTTGCTTCGTGCACTCGCTAGGCTAGGCATGGGAAGACTTGGTATCGCTGCGCCTACTCGCTAGGTTGCGTGTTCTGCCGCTACCATCAGATCTACTAGACTGCATTTGCGGGTGCATATAGTAGCGCTTGGAAGTTCAGCGAGTTGTCGACCTGTGAGACGGATGTGAGAGTTACAAACATCTAAAAAGGTGGTGCTGTTGCGCAAACATAACCTGTGGGCTGTGCTTTGAATCAGTGAGAGGGTCTCTTTACGCGATTGTTCAGACGGCGATAGAGGTGGTCGGCTCCGATAGCAAGGATGATGAGTACGGGCAGATGGTGACGAAGATTGCACTCAAACTTGGGAGACAAAGCGGGCATCGTGTGCCATGCTACCACGACGATGTCGTGAGGAAATATTTTGACTTTGAATTGAAGGGATTCTTTCGACTTTCGCGGGACACGCCAAGTCCTCGAATACCTAAATAAATATGCATGAAAACGCACACAAAGCTCTTGAACAATGCATGTTCCAAAACTGCTTCCACGCAAAAGTTTTACATTAAAATCGGAGTCAAGAATGATATAAATGCTCTTCAGTGTAGGCACTGTATTGGAGCGATAATAACACGTTTTTTTGTCTTCCTGTAAAAAAGAAAGGCAACTACACCGTAGGCCACACTTTTTTTCCCACTGGGTCTTTCAGCTCGGTGTACTTTGGGGTGAGAAACAATACCTTGGCTGGTGACCACAAGCCAAGCTCTCGTGGAGCTCTTGAGTTTAACTCTTCCAACACCAGGCTGGCTGTGTTAACGGCCTGGCTTGCATCCACTGGCGCCGCCGAGGTTTGATAAGACCGATGGCCCTGCCCGGTCGCAGCATGGGCTTTAGCCTCGTGGCCTTTTTCAGAAGTTGCGCCCTGAGGTTCCGACGAGCCTTTCACGGTGAATACGGCGCCACCTGCACAAATAAAATTATTTGTCGGAAGCAGTACTACACACGTGCCATAAGAACCTCCCCTATATTTTGTACATGCTGGTAAGTGCATCTGTAAACAAAAGTAAACGGCAATTTTTTCTCATACTGCGTTGATTTTAGCATGCATAGCCACCCTTATGGGCACGGTACTTCGGTAGATGGCATACGATTTCTACGCAAGTGCTAGGCCTCAAGATACTCATAACTAGTTACATACGTGGCGTAGAATACTGGTCACTGCTGCCGTCGTGAACATGCCTGCCGTTACTGTTGCGTTATGGCGTGCGGTGCATATACACGCCGTTAAAACAAACACGGATGCGGCAGGCTCTGTCATTGGCCGCGCTTTCTCAATTTCGCACTGCACGCTTTCCGTTACTTACTGACGAGCCGGTGCAGGGAATTACAGAACTAACCGTGCACTATGACTTTACCGTTTTAGTAAAACAAATTGCGCTGTGCTGCCACCGCCATCTTGAACTGGGAAAAAAATGCCAGAGTGCAGCGTAACCATGCAGCGGCACATGAAGTGCCGATGAAATAATGCGCCTAAAGTGCAAATGGACGAAATAACCAACGTACATGACACGCAAAGAACGATTGGTCGGCATGTTCTGCTAGCATGACACAACGTATCTCGTACAAAGCACCAGAGTTCAAATTACGTAAAGGAATGGTGGCAGGTCACGCAGCTCAGGGACCATCCTTTCGGCAAGGTCAGTGTGCTAAATTCAATTTCTTCAGCACCATGGCCTGGAAATTCGGCAATGAACCTTCGAAACCACGCGTCATATTACCATTTTATAATAACTAGGTGCGCCATAATTTGTGATGTAGAACAATTTCGCCATGTAGAATCCAATCTGCAAGTGATACTAAAAAGTATGCATAATATTTTGCTAATTTTAATTCGAGAATGATTTAAACAGTGGCAATTTTTTTTTTCGTTTAGGCCAAGAGACTGGCTGCGAAGACAACAAGAGCCTACTCAATTTTGCTGCTAATAAATTATTCGTTCATCGTTCAGCTTTTTGCTGTTATAATATTGCTGTAATTGTACGTTCGAAAACCCCGATATCACTACGATACAAGACATAGCGACAACATTGACAAATTTTGACCGCGTACTATACCATGAAATGAACCTAAATAAATGTACGAGGTCCTCCATCAATACAACTTCTAGATTCTGATAGGCGATCAACAACATTTGCTCCAACTCGGTTTAGACAGCATAATATACTGGTGGGTCATTTAAACAATTTTCGGGGTGAAGCTTCTTAGTGTGTTGTTAGTTCCTTCTACTGTAGTAGTAGTAGTAGTAAGATTAATAGTGGTAGTAATATGTAGGCACCTCTTGTTTACAAATTGCTCAATGAATGCGTTGTTTGTATGTGTCCTTGGCAGTAACATCACCAGATGTCGTAACTGGTTAACGCATAGTTATCAATTTCATATAGTCAAAGGACGGGTAGATGGATGGATGGATGGATGGATGGATGAATGAATGGATGGATGGATGGATGGATGGACGGATGGACATTCAGACAGACAGACAGACAGACAGACAGGCAGGCAGACAGACAGACGGACAGACAGACAGACAGTCGAACGGACGGACACGGACAGAGGTTTCGCCCCACTCAATATAAATCGCTCTGCGGGTATCCCATGACTTTTCATGTTTTGTTTGAACGTTGCCCTTCATGAGCACTTACTTTTCTCCAGATTCACAATCTCCCAAAGTCAACAGGCTAAAACAGTTGTGTATTTGGAAAGTGAAGCCACGAAACGGTGCTTTTCTGGTACGCTAAAAAGACTATTCTTTGAATATGTTAACTATACTTAGAAGCTCATCTTTAGAAAACTCCTGCCACATTACAGCTAGCAGTGAAAAAGTGAGAATTTTCCGCAGCACATGTGTGGCTGACATGAATTACTAAAGTTTTAAATCACAACTGAAGGCTAGCGAAGCTTCCTGCTGAGCTGGCGCCATGTCACACCTGTGTAAGAAGATCCTGAGCGGATGCGGTGCTGAAAGAGAAAAAAAAAAGCAGATCCCACGTACAGTGGGAATCTATGGTATGCGAAGCACAAGGGAGTATGGTTGATATGCTATTTTCAAATCATCACAACGTTATGAAGTGAAGGTATTTTAGGGCGTAAACAACATCCGTGTCATGATTATCATGTTTGGATTTGTCGTTTACCTTCGTCATCTATTCACGTCACGTGATGCAAAATTTAATATATGTGCAGCTAGCGAAACGGCCGCGAGCACACTATGAGCATGGTAAGCTGTCATTTTTTGCATGACACGCGTCTCATCATCATCATCTTTGCACCAGTCATAAACCTTTGTCATCAATTGAGGTCACGTTACGCCAAATTTGGTATATGTGGAGCTAGCCAAACGGCCTCGAGTGCATTATGAAAAGCCCAATATACTCCAACATAACGTTTACGCGTGCGCACGCTGGGCACAGGGACTGTACGTTAACGAAACGTAAGCTCTCTTTAGTTTGACCGCAAGCGCGACTGGCACAACCAGCGTCCGTCGTTGTGGCTCGACGGCAACCGGCGCGAACTGCGACTTGCTGCATTTGGCGCCAATGCGTTACCCTAACAGCACTGCGTCTGCCTCTTAAACTGCGAAGAATTTCTTAGCGAACTTCGGCGATTTGAGCGTATCTATCTATCTATCTATCTATCTATCTATCTATCTATCTATCTATCTATCTATCTATCTATCTATCTATCTATCTATCTATCTATCTATCTATCTATCTATCTATCTATCTATCTATCTATCTATCTATCTATCTATCTATCGATCGATCTATCTATCTATCTATCTAGCCGCCTAATACTTTAAGCTCTCCTGGGCATTTCGATAATGACTTCAATACCAAACTTGGTACGGTATAACAAGACTGTATGAAGAACATAATTGACTAGTCATAACATTAAAATCGTCACATGTATGTCATGAATGTCATGATTTACATATTATGGTGCTGCTGCACCTGCGGTGGTTTGTTGAGAAGACATGTTGAAAAACTGGTATAGTACGTATGACATGAATGCATGGCGAACACAAGCGACAGACCCTAACATGAAAATCATGATATGCGTGTCATGTAACAACATGACTACATGCCACGCTCATGATGCGCTCGCGGCCGTTTCGCTAGCGTAACATATACCAAGTTCGGTATTACAGTACTTGAATGAATTATGAAGGTATGTGACTGGTGCGAACATGATAATCATGAGATGTATGTCATGTAACAACATGACTACATGCCACGCTCGTGACGCGATCATGGCCGTTTCAATAGCGTCACATATAGAATATTTGGTATTACAGTACGTGATTGGATGATGAAGGTATGCGACTGGTGAAAACGTGATAATCATGAGATGCGTGTCATGTAACAACAATGCTAAATTCCATGCCCATGATGCAACAGCGGCCGTTTCGCTAGCTTCACTTATACCAAACTGGGTAATACGCGACGCGAACAAATGACATAGGTAAATGACACATCCCAACAATATAATGACGACAAATGTGTCATGTAACAAGCTGACTACATGCCACACTGATAATGCGCTCGCGGCCATTTCGCTAGCTTCACGTTTGCCAAATTTGGTATTAAGTCACGCCAATGGATGACGATGGTATGTGACTGGTACAAACATGATAATCATGAGATCCGTGTCATGTGAGAACATGACTACATGCCACTTTGAAGGCGCTAATACATTTTGACATGACTGGGTGCGCGTGCTCGCCAACGTTCAATTCGTCGCGTCACGCCGACGTTGCCACGACAGGTGCCGGTCCTGCCGTGTACTCGCAGGCGCGCGCCGCGTTGCGGTGCTTTGCACATGCGCGTTTCAGCGCGTGCGGCGTCCCTCCATCACGAAACGAGGGAGACGCAGTGTTATCTTTGTAACGCATAGGCGCCAAATGTAGCTTGTCGCAATTTGCGCCGGATGCCGTCGGGCCGCGTCGACGAACGCTGGTCACGCCTGGCGTTCAACAATAAAGTGCTCGCATTTTGTTAACGTAGTGTCGCAGTGCCCAGCGTGCGCGCGCGTCAACGCCACATTGGGACATACTGGACCCTTCATAATGCGCTCGCGGCCGTTTTGCTAGCTCCACAAAGGCCAAATTTGGTGTTACGTGCCGTCAATGGATGACAAAATAATTGAGTGGTGCAAGCGTGAATATCCTGACACGTGCGTCATGTAAAAAAATTGCCCGCAGCTTCCCTCGGGGGAACACTGAGGAGGATGCGGAGCATATAATTGGTTAACGGGGTGTTAAAGTGCGACTTACTTGGGTCGATGGCTAAATTGGTTAACGTGGTTGTGAAATGGGGTGTTAAATTGCGACTTACTTGGGTCGATGGCTAAATTGGTTAACGTGGTTGTAGGAGGGGGTGTTAAATGAGTGAACACGTACACACGTATGCGAAAGGGCGGCGCTGGTCGAAGGGACGTCGATCATTGTGTTTGTGGATTCGTTGGAATTCATTTCACCGCGACCTTGGACGTCGACGCGCCGTACAAACCAACCGACGAGCGGCAACTGAGCGAGCGAGCGCCGACCTTGAGTATATATACAGCGCGACGGCGCATGCACTGTCAGCTGTTGAATGTTCTCGAAGCGCGACGCCACATGCGCGTCCACTGGAGAATCAGGAGAATTGTAGATGTCGAACGCGGTGTGTAGAGGAAGAAGGGTGCACAGATGGTGGAGGAGTGAAGCGCGCGCGGTGTGTAGAGGAGGAAGGGATGCACAGATGGTGGAAGAGTGGGCGACGGCGCGACGGCGCATGCGCGCGCGTCAGCTGTCGAATGTTCGAGAAGCGGTGCGGACGGCGCGGACGGCGCACTACAAGGCGCGAGTATAAGATGCTTCCGCATCTAAAACATGACAACATTCCACACTCATAGCGTGCTCGCGGCCGTTTCTCTAGCTCCACGTATACTAAATTTCGTATTACGTGACGTAAGTAGATGAAGAAGGTAAACAAAAGATCTAAACATGGTAATCATAACAAGGAAGACATGTACGGCATCATTTATCTCCACCTCGTAACGTTGTGCTGATTTTAAAGGACATATCAACATTTCTCATTCGTACTTCCCATATTATCGATGCCCACTGTACAAGGGATCTGCCAATTTTTCGAGACAGAGGGACGCCGGACGTGCTGAAACGCGCATGCGTCAAAGCAACGCAGCGCACGCCTTCGAGTATATGGCAGGACTGGCGCCTGGCGTGGCAACGCCAGCGTGACGCAACGAAAAGAACGCCGGCGCGCACGTGCGCCGGGCCACTTCGCAGTGTATTGACGCCTTGACTGTGGCATTTAGTCATGTTCTCACATGACACGCATCTCAAAATTATCATGTTTGCACAAGTCAAATAACTTCGTAACCCATTGACGTCACGTAATACCAAATTGGGCATATGTGAAGCTAGCGAAACGGCCGCGAGCGCATAATGAGTATAGCATGCAGTCATGTTGTTACATGACACGCATGTCACGATTAGCAAGCTTGGATGTGTCATTTAGCTTTGTCGTCCATTCACGTCACGTAATACCAGGTTTGGTATATATTAAGCTAGCGAAACAGCCGCCAGCGCATCATGAGCGTAGAATGCAGTCATGTTGGTAAATGACACGCATCTCATGTTTATGAAGTTTGCACCAGTCTCATGCCTTCGTCATTCATTCGTGTACCGTAATACCAAATTTGTATATGTGACCCTAGCGAAATGGCCGAGAGCACATCATGAGTGCGGCGTGTAGTGATGTTACATGACACGCATGTCATGATTTTCATGTTAGGGCCAGTCGCTTGTGTTAGCCATGCAATCATCTCATACCATACCAGTTCTGCAACTTGTCATGTGAACGAAACAACTGCAAGAGCAGCAAGACCATGAAATGTAAATCTTGGCATTCATGACATATGTTTCATGATATTCATGTTATCACTAATCAAATACGCTCGTCATATAGCCCTTTTATGCCATACCCAGTTTGGTATCGATACCTTTATCAAAACGGCCAGGAGAGCTGAAAGTCTTAGGCGGCTGATAAATAGATAGATAGATAGATATAGATAGATAGATAGATAGATAGATAGATAGATAGATAGATAGATAGATAGATAGATAGATAGATAGATAGATAGATACGCTCAAAGTTGCCGAAGTTCGCTATGAAATGCTTCACATTTAAAAGGCGTTGGTGTTGTGCGACGACACCAAAATTTCTGGTGGCGGTGCGTCGACGGCGTGGGGTCTATCGGGTTGGCGGGGGGAGGGTCAGAGAGAGGAGGCGAGCGTAAAATAAATATTCTAGAGCTTATCGGGACAGAAACTTGCGAATTAAATTTTCAAGAAAAACGTTTGTTTTAAAAAAGTTGATTTGATGGCAGCGTGTCTTAAAGCCATTTATTTACAAGTACTGCTGTCTTAGTTTTCGATACATAGGAGGTGGAAACGCAAATGTTCAGCGTGTTGAAAAATACAATATAGGAACAAATAAATACGAATCCTTGTTCCAATCGTTCTGCAGTGAGTCCGCGCAGATACCCATCAAGCTCTTTAAAAAAATGGACGTTTTGCAGAAAAGCAAGCAACAAAAAACGGGAAACAATTCCTAATTGATCTAATGGGCACAATATATAGAGGGTCAAATCATCGGGTACGATGTGATGAAGATGTAACGACAGATATGGGTGCTAGAACACTCGAAGAAGTGTGAACTATCTTAATTGCTAAGCAGGAGGGTGACAATACAGTAAGTTTTCTGATGGGCAGCGATAAGCAGGTGCATGTAAAATAGGTTAAAACTCTGGTCATATTGGCAAAATATAAGCAGTAATGCATTTTCAAAACAGAATCTAACATGTATATGTTGGTGGCGAGGCAGCTTCACAACCAACAGATATTGAAGTCTGAGCGAAGTGTTATGCGCTGTCAGTCAGCTTTCTTTTGTCGAGCTGCTTAATGTGCGTCCGAGGCACAAGATTTTTGAAGAACTTGTTGCAGATTGTTTTGACGTGAGTGTGTATTTGAATTGGCTGTGAGAGTTTCAGCAATGTGTTTACCTCCTTAACACTTTCCAGACTTATACTGTCTTTAGTATATCAAAAATGAAGACGATGTTCCTTATTTGAAAATGTCGTACATGCAGTATTTTTACAGTTAAAATAGTTGCCATGCTTCACTACGCTTTCAGGCAGGTGTTGGATAACGAACGGCGCATAGGCGGCCCTCTAAGCGTGCTGACTAAAATCTTTCTCTAGGGAGCCCAGCGATAAAAAATACTCGTGACATTCGTGGAATGCGGAAGTCACGCATACAGCCGGTAAGAGCAGGTGCAAGTAGGAAAAAAAAGAAAAAAGGGGAGAGCCGCCATCTCCGTCGCGCCAGCTTGGCGCCAGGAGACGGCATCAACTTACGCAGAACCGTTCGGCCTCAAGCGTGAGCGCGGAAAAGAAAAGAGAAAGAAACGCTCCCCCCCCCCCTGCCGTCGGCACGCTAGCTGAGCACATGGCGCCGCCGTGCCGTTGACCGTCGCCTGCATGCCGTGGCATTTGTGCGTCACCGTTTCGTCCCGCTGTCTTGGTCGTTTTTCTACTAGATCGCCTGAGATGGAAACATTTTCCAGTGCCATGGGGCACACAAAAATGAAGATATCATACATCTCTCTGCATTTGGGCAAACAGTGGGATGTGCTGTCCCATTGTTAATCCTTTTATTTCAATAAAACAATACAAACAACTTTCCGTTGATCAGTAGTCGAGGTATGACATTGTGTCATGCACTAAATAAAAGAGTACCTGTGCATGCGCGACACCTTACTGAAACACTGGCCTATGTATGTTGATGCCCATGTACTACGAAAAGAGTTAAACTGGTGATTTTAGGAAAGCATGGCAAAAAAGAAACAAACCAAAGGCAGTAAAACAGAGAAAGATCAAAATTAAAAATCGATTGGTCGATATTTGATCAGTGGTTGCGTACATGAACATCAAGTACAGAAGTCAGAAGTCAGGTGCAGAGGTCAGCAGAAGAGCGTAGGTCACTGACATTTGCTCACTCTTTTGATGTTTAAGTACAGTTCTCATATTCCAGCATTGATTTGTAACAGTGAATCATCATCAAGACAACTAGTGTACTGCTGTGGAGATTATGTACCAGCTATAAAAATCCCCATCGTCTAGAGAGCAACTGTATGCAATAAGAATAAAGATTGTTCTTTCTGCACCATTTATACTTCCAAAAATACTTCCAAGGATGTTTTCTTGCAATCAATAACTGAATTAGCCACATTGGCTAAATTAAAACTCTTGCACAAATCAAGAGCACGACTTCTTACCTATGACGCTTTTACAGTTGTAGGCTCAAAATTGTTCATAATACCAGCACACTCGGATTTCAGAACAGGGGTTCCATCGGTATGAGTGGGAGTTACATCAGGTTGGTTACTAGTATTTATCGTGCGCCAAAAGCGCCTATGGTTATTTTTTAGCAATGATGACAAATCATGGTTGAACAAACCACGACGAGTGGTTTTGAAAGGATTTGGTATAACTCGTCGCAAGTTTTATAATGACACCATGATTCTGATAATCTGTTTTTGTCCGCTACTCTTAACAGTCGCTTGTTTATTGTAAGTCGACGCAGTTGATAATTGAACCACGGAGCGACGTTGCTGGCTTTTATGGTAATGACTGTTATATATTGATCAATTAGGTCAGAAACAGCATTTTTTTAAATGTCCCAGTTATCTTCGATTGAACGCGACAAATGGGTATCTAAAACTCTCCACTGAAACTGGAAAATTTGGCACAAATTTTACCAAAGTTGGCACGGTTGTAACACCTTATACGCTTGTTGGTAACTCTCCTTTCGTTGAATCAACATATTAAGTTTCCTGTGATTAGGTCATGATAAGAAACACCAACAAGATGGCCTATATCAAAGAAAAGAACGGAATGAGAAGTTAAGAGTAAATCAAGAATGCTTGCGCATGTGGTCAAGCAACGTCTCGGTTTTTCAATAAGCTGGCACAACGAAAAGTCGAGACATGAATTTAGAAATTTCTGTGCCTGGGTGTCAGTGGATGAAACAGATAGTGTTGAAACAGATAGATAGTGAAACAGATAGATAGTGTTGACCATTCAACACTGGAATAGTTGAAGTGACAGAAAATGACAAGAACTGTATTGGGAAACAGACAAACAAACAAACAAACAGACAGACAGACAGACAGACAGACAGACAGACAGAAAAACAGACAGAAAGACAGACACTCGAACGGACGGACACGGACGGAGGTTTCGCCCCACTCATTATCAATCGCTCTGTGGATACGCCGTGACTTTTTTCTGTTTTGTGTGAGCGTTGCTCTTTGTGAGCACTTACTTTTCTCCAGATTTACAATCTCCCAAAGTCAACTGGCGAAAACAGTTTTGTATTTGGAAAGTGTAGCCACGAAATGGCGCCTTAACAGAACGCTAAAAAGATTATTCTTTGAGTATGTTAACTATACTTAGAAGCTCATCTTTAGAAAGCTCATGCCATATTGCAGCTAGCATTGTTTCCGCAGCACATGTGTAGCTGACTTTATGAATTATTCATGTTTTAAAACGCAACGGAAGGCTAGCGAAATTTCCTGCTGAGCTGGCGTCATGTCACACCTGTGTAAGAAGATCCTGAGCGGATGCGGTGCTGAACGAGAAAAAAAAAAGGGGAAGATCTCACGTACAGTGGAAATCTATGGTATGCGAAGCACAAGGGAGTACGGTTGATATGCTACTTTCAAATCAACACAACGTTATGAAGTGGAGGTATATTAGGGCGTAAACGACATCCGTGTCATGATTATCGTGTTTGGATTTGTCGTTTACCTTCGCCAACTATTCACGTCACGTGATGCCAAATTTAGTATATGTGGAGCTAGAAAAAGGGCCGCGAGCACGCTATGAGCGTAGTGCGCTGTCATTTTTTTACATGACACGCGTCTCATTATCATCATGTTTGCACCAGTCATAAACCTTTGTCAGCGATTGAGGTGACGTAACGCCAAATTTGGTACATGTGGAGCTAGCGAAACGGCCTCGAGTGCATTATGAAAGGCCCAATATACTCCAACATAACGTTGACGCTGCGCATGCTGGGCACAGGAACTGTACGTTAAGGAAACGCGAGCACTCTATAGTCTGACGCCAAGCGCGACCGGCGAAACCAACGTTCGTCGTTGTGGCTCCACGGCAACCGGTGCGAAATGCGACTTGCTGCATTTGGCGCCAATGCGTTACCCTAACAGCACTGCGTGTGCCTCTTTAATTGCGAAAAAGTTCTTAGCGAACTTCGGTGATTTGAGCGTATCTATCTATCTATCTATCTATCTATCTATCTATCTATCTATCTATCTATCTATCTATCTATCTATCTATCTATCTATCTATCTATCTATCGATCTATCTATCCGCCTACTACTTTTAGCTCTTCTGTCCGTTTCGATAATGGCATCGATACCAAACTTGGTACGGCATAACAACACTGTACGAAGAACATAATGGACTAGTCATAACATGCAAATCGTCACATGTATGTCATGAATGTCATGATTTACATTTCATGGTCTTGCTGCACCTTCGGTGGTTTGTTCACAAGACATGTTGAAAAAGTGGTACAGTACGTATGGCATGATTGCATGACGAACACAAGCGACAGACCTTAACATGAAAATTATGGTATGCGTGTCATGTAACAACATGATTACATGCCACACTCATGATGCGCTCGCGGCCGTTTCGCTAGCGTAACATATACCAAATTCGGTATTACAGTACTTGAAGGTATGATGAAGGTATGTGACTGGTGCGAACATGATAATCATGAGATCCGTGTCATGTGAGAACAAGACTACATGCCACTGTGAAGGCACTAATACATTTCGACGTGACGTGATGCGCGTGCTCGCCAACCTTCAATTCTTCACGTCACGCCGACGTTGCCTATCGCCGTCGATTGATCCATCGAAGTTTTAAGCAGGAAATAGCTAAGGAAAGGATCTATGATAATACTCGGGGTATTTCTCGACTGGGTGAGGCCAGGACGGCAGTATAGCGAACAAAGACACATCGGGCCAAATACGAAGGGGTAGACACGGTATGCAGTGCGTGTGGAGAGGAAGAAGAAACTGCCGAACTCTTCATAATGTTCTGTAAAGGACTTCACCCTGTAGTTGAGGTTGATGGCGCAGAATTTTTCAAAGCACTGGGGTTTAGGGACAGTGAGGGCAAGATAGGCATTAAGCGGGTAGATTTAACTAGAGGGATGTTATCTGATTGGTGGCTAAAGTCAAAGCACGAGTGAAAATTAAACCCTTCACTACCAAGTACGATTCCTCAACCTCACTATTTAAGAAAAAAATAAATCTAGTTTTTGGTTCATTAAGTATTACGGCTTGGTTGCGCTAGCCACCGCCCGATCAAAAGGGTACAGCCATATTCATCCATTCATGTATCGCAGTGCCACAATGTGTTGCTTTGGGTTTCTATTGACAAGAGCCATCGTGACGTCACCTGTAAGATTAGGTGACGTCGCAACCAACAGACGGGGTTAATTGGCGAATGAAAGCCTGTTTTCTGCTAGCAGATGCGCGTGCTTTTTGTGTCTCCATCCGGGCCGTAGAGGAAGGCCACTCGGAGAGGTGGACAGGCGAACAGACGAGGGAAGCTTAGCGATGGAAAGAGCAAAAGGAGCAAACGCGTGCGACCCCACCAGCGTTCCTCGTTGACTCCCGTTCAACTCGAATGCCACAACGAAATTTCGACCTCTGGGCGGTTTAGGGGCCCTATAAGAAAACTGCTACAATATCTCTCTCTCACGTACAATCGCGAAATAATATAGAAGATATGGTGCAATTTGTCAGTATTTATTTTCTCTGGCAAATCATTATGCAGCCACGTTTCCGTTATTATTATGTTACGGGAATTGTGGCTAAGAAGGAGGCCCATGATTTCTTTTGTTTTCTTGAAAAAGCTATGAGCATTAGTAATTGCAGTTCTAAGACATTTTGGTCTCGGACATGCATGGTTTCATGAGGCATTTGATGTGTTTTGGCTGAGTTTCTTGCATCTGCGCTGTCGCGCATAAATCCTTTGAGAAATACTAGATTGTTCATGTCTTCCTACCACACATAAAGCATGCTATCTACTTCTTAGTTTCTCATAAAAAGGGTCATCTCCTTGCCGTTTGCCCTATCATCTTCACCGGACGGCCACAGAAGCCTTCGCCTATGTCATGTCAAAGAACAATATTCAAGTTTTTTTTTCCATTCCACGTTATGGTCTCTTTTTTTGTGACGTCTTGAAAATACACATTGGCTGGCATATTTTGGTGACACAAGGATGGCCAAGTCTCGCCACCAATTTGCAATGTTGCCCCCATTTCCTGCCAAAAAAATCCGAAATCAACTTCTGTCCTAAATCTTTTTCATTTTGTCTGCTTCGTTCTTGAATTTCATAAAATACCGGGTTAGATCTTCGGCTACGGTCATCAAGTTAAATAGTTTTTTACGCCTGTTGACCTAGTGTCACACAGGTCCGTTAATTAGGGAGGCGATCGCCGGGCTAATTCCAAGGGCCGAGGTATCGGCCCCCCGAACCACACCACGAAAGCGTGGACAATTTAGAAGTGGTCCTATTTGGCGCGCCAGCGGACGCCGGCTGTGGCCCAAAGAACAAGTCACAGTCGAGAGTTGATAAACAAACAAAATTATATTCTCAATAAGTGCACATCAAAACAACACACAAGTATGCACTCTCCACGATAGTTGAGTACAATATATCACCAAACAAACAATGTACTACACAGTACAATCAGCCACACTCGAAACAACGGACACAGACAACAATACGCACTACAATGCAGTCGCATGCATTGAACAACCAAGACACTTAAAGACTTAAGAGACAGGAAACCTATTCAGTCCAAAGTTCTTGGAACAAAAGTCTGGATGCTACTCTTCCGAGAATCACTCACTCAAAGTCCAGCGTTGTTGTCGTTCCGCTGCCCTCGAAGTTTCTCTTCCAGGAAACCTCGCCGAAGTTTCTCTTCCAGGAAACCTCACATCTTCAATAGGCCACTCTCCAAGCTTCAAACTTCTTCGCCGGAAACACGTCGGCTTCACACACGCAGCCGTTGCCACGCGTCTTCGCTCGATAGCGGTAAACACACACTCTTGCCTGTAGCTCGAGTCGTCACCCCTCAGGTGGAAATCATCTTCTTCTCCTGCTTTGTCTCAACGGACCAAACCTTCGCCGACTATACGGCGGAATCCCTACGCGCTCTGGCGCTAACTTCCGTCTTCTCCTGCTCTCTCGTCTCGGCTGCTCGATTAAATACCTTCCGCGCGAGATTCCAGAAGGTTCTCGTCATTTCGTCGGCGCGATACGCAGTGAAGGCTGGGGAGAGGGCGAGACGGTTGGAATGCCCTCCACGGCGGATGACTCAACTCGGTATGACCACGCCCCTTTCCATCTAGAAAAATCGAGTGCTTGCTCGGCCGCCGTTGTAGGGTGAGGATGTTCGTCGGCGAAGCCACGTTTCCGAGGGGAGAGAGTCGCGCACCGGGGGGGGGGGGAGCCTTTGATGTTTGTTTTCTCTTTTTTGTTCTTTTATCGTTGACCTCGTGGCCTCACTCCGGCGTTTCGTCGCGAGAATTTGGCGGCGCGCCCTTTTTGAGCGCTCGTTCTGTGACACGTAGCCTGCGCTCAAGTGAGATGATTTTGTTCTGAAGAGTTTAAATTTGCGAACATTTTTCATGAATGTCAGCAGAACGTTGTCAAACTCGTTCCAGCGATTCCTGAAAGCACTTAAACTGCACTTTCAATATCTGTCACTCTAGTTATTATATCGCAAATTCTCTATGTATTGTGTATTCACCACTTTGAAGTTCTAGAAATATTCCCTCGATTGAATGTCCGGCATTTTCCTCAACATCACGACAAACATTTAGTTTACAAGCACACAAGAAGCTATACGCCATCAAAACACATCTTCATAGGCACGTCACAACCAATAATGTATGGTCGTCACTTCGCGTGATGAATGAATCCAAACAAACCTGGACAAAAACATCGTCGCTTTTATTAGCTGCATAGCTCGCGCCCCTTTGTCACGTGCCCACTGCCGAACAGCCGGTGCCGACCTAGTTAATAAGGATATCTTGTGACGCCGTGTATGACGAGAAGGGCGAACTCGTTTTGAAAATGGAAAATGGGCGCGATTTCAATGACGCTGTGTGTGCCCGGTACCTACAACACAAATGTTCAGGTAAAGCTTCTGGAGATGCGATACATAAGATGACTCGTTACAATCGAGTCGTCATACGTGGTGGAGGTGCTGTATATATATATATATATATATATATACAGCACCTCCACCACGTATGACGACTCGATTGTAACGAGGTTTACTGGCCGTGAACTCGGGAACGAACAAGTGCAACAGACCCGAAGATGAAGCGTACGTTCAAGGACGATGATGATTGTCAGCCAGAAAAGGTGATGATGATTGACTGCTGTCCAGAGGAGGATCTAGCGCATAATAGATGCCTACACTATATATATTTATATATATATATATATATATATATATATATATATATATATATATATATATATATATATATATAGTTAGCCGTTTCAGCGTTGAAGGACGCATTTTTCTATAGCTTAGTGGGTAAGGCCTTACATTCACGACTACAATGTTCCACATTCGATTCCGAACACCTAAAGCTTTTTCGGAACTTTTTTTTTCTTTTTTTGCTTTTTCACACAAGCAGCAAATACACACGTATATATATATATATATATATATATATATATATGCGGTTAATGACATCGATGCCAGCGGTGAAATATAGCTGAGAGTGTCCGTATAATTTCTACCACAATAAAATTACAGCACAGTCACCTTCCCCCCACCTGTTTCTCATAACATCGATTCCCCAGGTACGTGGAAGCTGCTAATTTTTTATTTATGTTTATATAACCAGAAGATGGGAGTTTCGTTTATGCGCCTCAGTAAAAACTACTATTTTTATGGCAAGTGGTACAAGAAGAATGATATAAAAAAGAAGCTGCCTTCCAACATCACAAATATGAAGTTTATTTGAACAATATTGGTTAATATCGATGTGCCTTTGGATTATTGCAGCACTGGTCAAGTGCTTGTGCCGGAGTACTTTTCTAGAGTGTCAAGCATCAAGTTGTGCACGATGGCATTCGCTCTGTAGCCCCAGCAGAAGTCTAGATGACGAAAGTCTGTGGGTTCCACCACGTAGTGGAAGAGCAGGTTGGAGCCGAGCCTTTCAACAAGGAAAGACACGTCTTCGGAATCAGCGACCGTGTCTCCCTCTGAGGAAAACAGGGCAATCTTGGCCGTAACGCGATCTATGTCGTAAACGGGAGGTTTAACCCTAAATAAAGTTCATACAGAATGCTTGCGTGAGATTGGACGTATACCCAATGCAGTCCTATCAAAGTCGCCAAATTATTTTAACGCGATAACTTTTCACACCGAGGTCACGGTGACTTCACTAACTTCGTTTCCATCATACGAGAAATGTAGGTAAAATGCATATAAGGACGACAAAGAAAATAATGTGTCAATAATTGGAATATCCTGCGTGTCGAACCAAGCATCTTTCGGTGCACATCCATCGGCGCTGTACGCTAGGCCCACTTCATCGCGGACACACACGCATAACTTTTTACAAGCTTGCCTTATATCTCTCAGACCTGCCATTGCAGTAGTTTTGTTGGTGTAGCTATGTCGCAATAGAAAAGCGATAAAGTCAAGTACTGCCTCATGACACTAAAGATTGCCAACGGTGATCAACACTGTCAGTGAAGTGAAGGCTTTAATTAACAGTTGTGAGAAATCCTAAGTCAGCGGAACAATGAACCTGCGGCGAAGAGTGGCTCAGAACGCCAGGAAAGCCGACTGAAGATGTACAATTAACACAGAACTATCATCTTAGAAGAGTCAAAATCTTAAGAATAAATAAATGATTATCGCGGTTATTACAATACAGTGCTTATCAGCCTGCGTCAAATAAGCGCTTCCTGCAACTATATATACGATTCTAGAAAAAAGAAACAGTGTGGACGTTGCCGCCAATAAGCCTCCTTGCGCACCAATGGTGGTGACATGAGGCATGAGTAGTTGTCGTTGCGCATGTTACATTGCAGGGCAAAGGCCTGCCCCAGGTTCCGTCAGTCAACTCGATTTGGTGTTAGCTGGTGCCACTTGGTACCCGAAAATTTCCTAATCTCATGTGCCCTCCTAACGTTCTGTCTCCCCCTAACCCGCTAGCCCACTCTAAGAAACCAGTCAATTACTTTTAATGAACAGCGTGTGTAAGTCTACGACAGTACTGAACAATATATATATTATACGTGTGTGTGTGTGTGTGTGTGTGCGTGTGTGTCAGGAAGTGGAGAACGGGCAAAATGAAACCTTTTTACTTTTCCTACATTTCAGCCGGGGACCGCCGGCACAATGTAAACGATTCTGTCCTCTGTTGAATCTAATGTTGAATACCAATTAGACCGTGACCTCCCGAGACGTATGGACCCACTTACACATCGCCTACGACTCGGAACTGCTTTCACAAAACACTTCCTACTTCGTATTCAGCGTGCAACATCGTCAGCATGTTCATGCGGCCACGACATTGAGGATTTTTTGTCACCCCTTGCTCGACTATCCAAAACACGCCACACCGAAGGCGACTAGAACACGAATTCTTTAACTTAGATTCTGAGCGGACTTTGCTTTGAATAAAATACTACTTATATGGCCATCCAAAAGAAAAGGCAAAGCATTGAAGGTGCGGCAACACCTCTTCTAAGAAACGAAGATTTCTGACCACTACTGAGTTGACAAAATTTTAATGTGACCGTTTTAAAGTGTAGTGTGTCCATAGGAGAACTTTTGCTCTCACCCATGTAGGACTGTATATATGTATATATGCTATTTTGTTCTTTATTCGTAACAACCAAGTGAAAAGGGGATGCCGTCACCAAGTAACGGTGACAAAAACTCTCTTGTTTATTTTCTACTTCAATAAAAAGAAAGCCTTTCCAGAAACTGATGAGCAGCAAAGCACAGGGAGACCGTAGCAACGCTTTAAACGTTCGGCATGCACAATTTCGCGCGGCCGCTGGCGCTTGTCCGAAAATGGTTCTAAGGGTTCGATTATATAAATCACGGGATACGTTTGATTTACCACACGGTACGGACCCTGGTACTTCGAAGCAAGTTTTGATGGCGATCCAGGGCTTGTGGTACGCACCAAATGCCATACTAGCGAGCCAGGATTATAAGACGCAGGGGCTACGGCAGAATCCTGGCGGTGAATCTGACGTTGCTAGTCCTCAGATGTCAACAGGTGGGAGAGCTTGCGGCCCGCTTCTGTATGAGCAGCAGCTTAAGAAGGGGTGTAGGTTCCATGGCAACAGCGCTATACTGAAAAATAGTGTACATGGTGAAGGATGGCTCACGCCAATAAAGTACAATAAGGGAGAAATTACTTGGTGGCCTGCGGGGCAGTGTTATAGGCATTTCTGACAAATGGGAGCACCTGGTACCAATTCTTGTGGTCAGACGCAAAATACATAGCCAACATGTCGCCAAGAGTTCGAATAAAACGTTCCGTCATCTCATTAGTCTGCGGGTGATATGCAGTTGTGGAGTGGCGTTTTTGATACGGCATTTTTCGAGGAGAGCTTCAATGACGTCGGAGTGAACCACTCGGCCTCTGTCACTCAGTAGTTCTCTGGGGTGCTGTGGCGCAAGAAAATGTGGCGCTGAATGAACGAAAAAAACATCGCGTGCAGTAGTGCTCGGTAAAGGTGAAGTTTCTGCATAACGGGTCAGATGGCCGATGGTCACGATCACCCATCGGTTGCCGTCGGGAGTGCTGGGTAAACGACCATAAAGATAAATTCCTACACAATCAAAGGCGTGTGCTGGGCAAGGCAAAGGTTGCATTGGGGCAGTTGAATGACGAGGAAGACTCTTGCGGCGTTGACATGCAAAACGGGAAAGTACGTAGTGACGGTCAAAGTGATACATGCCACGTCAGTAATAGCGAAGGCGTAGGCGTTCGAAAGTCTTAATACACCTGCCTTCGCGCACTGTGGGTCATAGTGAAACGCAGCACAGATGGCCAAGTGGAGATGCCGAGGAATGACGAGCAACAATTTTCAGTCGTTTGTAGGGTAAGTGTGGTGTATAAAAGTCCATCACGAACGGAGAAGTGGTGTGTTTGGTGATGTAATGCTCGGCTGGCAGGAGGCCTTGATGGCTGTTGCAGAAAATTGAACACAGAAACACTCTATGGGTCCTTCTTGTGCTCGAAAACCATGTTGGTAGCGGAGAGGAAGGACTCGGCCAGCGGGGTATATGGAAATTCGTCTCGCCGTGTAGTGGGGAGCGTAACAAAGCGTCTGCATCGGAGTGTTTTCTACCGGAACGGTAGAGCACGTGAATGTTATATTCGTGTAGCCGAAGCACCCATCGAGCGAGACGTCTTGAGGGCTCCTTCAAAGAAAAAAGCCAGGACAGAGATTGCTGGTTCGCTATTGCGTCAAACGGGCAGCCTTAGAGGTATGCTCGGAATTTAGTTATGGCCCACATTATCACCAGACGTTCCTTTTATGTGACAGAATAGTTGGTTTGAGTCTTCATCAGAGCGCGACTGGCGAAAGCGACAACGTACTCATCGAAGCCAGCCTTTCATTGAGTAAGGTCGGCGCCAAGGCCCACACCACTGGCGTCTGTTTGTATTTCTGTCGGTGCACTTGGGTCAAAATGCCGCAGGATCGGAAGAGAGGTGAGAACACGAGGCGGCGTTTTGAACGCGGCATCGCAACCTGGTGACCAGATTGAAAAGTTGTGGTCAGCATGAAGGAGCTGTGTCAAAGGGCCTATGATCGTGACGAAGTTGCGTACGAAGCGTCGAATTTACGAAAACAACCCGAGAACGCTGTGAAGCTCTTTCAGGGTTTCAGTTTGTTGAAAGTCAGTGACAGCTTGTCGTTTCGACGGATCAAGGAGTACCTCGTCTTTGGTCACGACACGGCCTAGAATGACCAGCTGCCGAGCAGCAAAGCGACATTTCTTCAAATTGAACTGGAGGCCGGCTTTGGCGATGCATGTGAGGACACGTTCGAAACGAAATAGGTGAGAAGGAAATTCCAGCGAGAAGATGACGATATCGTTCATGTAACAAAACAGGTTTGCCGCTTGAGCCCCCGGAGGTTGTTATCCATCACCCCTTTCAAATGTGGCAGGCGTAATGCATAGGACAAAGGGCATGACGGTAGACTCATATAGACCATCTGGGGTAACGAAGGCAGTCTCAGGATGCATGGTCTGCTTCAGCCTCAGGTACCTGCCAGTAGCGGGATCGTGATTCGAGAGATAAGAAACATTTTGCGCTTTCGAGGCAGTCTAGCGCATCGTGAATACGAGGATGCGAGTAGTGTCCGTGGCCACCAACACTCGACTAGAAGTGACTGAGAAGTCTTCTGCAATGTTGCATCCGAATGAAGACAGCGAAAGTTCTTCGCGGGTGCAATCGATAACGGCATGATGGGATGACAGGAAGTCCCATTCCAAGATGATGGCATGAGAGGATAGACGCAGGATGATGAGCTCAATATGGTAAAGGATGTCGTATATGAATACACGAACAGTGCATTTACCCGCACGATCGATTGGCTCCGCGCTCGCTGTGCATAAGGAATGTGCTGAAAACGGCGCGGCGAACTTGCGAGGCTTAAGACAAAGCTGCTAGGAAGTTACTGATACCGCTTCTCCCGTATCAACAAGTGCATGAACAGCAATATATTTGTCATAAAATACAATACCATTCGCAAGTAACAAATGAGGTCTTCAGCATTTCTCAGAGCGCAGTTCTTGCCCCTGGAACTGCGTTCGTTATTTTTCCGCTTGGGGAGCTTCACGTCGGCGTATGTGTGGCAACAGGGAACGCCGACGAGGGGGCGAAGACCACCATGTGCTGAAAGCTTGGGATGCAGCAGGCGCAGCGTCAATTGGTTCAGCACCAGTATCAAAACGGAAGACAGTCTGGACCAGAGCTTTGTGGCCGCACCGAGTCGGGAGAATACCATGAGTGTCGGTAGCGAAATCGTCATACGTGACCAGTACAGCCGCATGATAAACAGATGGGCTGGTTGTCAGCGGTGCGCCTAGGGTTGAAAACAGGAGCCGCAGATGTAGCGAAATATTGCGGCGCAGGGCGAGTAGGCTGCGATTGTGGACAGTAGGTTCTTGGTGTGTAGTTTGAGCTGCGGATATAGGCGAAGAACGGAAGGTAGTCGTAGGCGCGAATAGAACTGTCGGAGAGTGTGGTCTTGGCATACTGACGACGGGAGCGTAAGTTAGGGGAGCTGTTGATGAGTAAAAGGTACGACGTCTGCCACTTGCTCCTGTATGACCAGCCGGATGTCAGGCGTCCAGAGTGACTCGGACGCTTGGGTGACAGGCAGAAGGGATAGCTGACGTGCGACTTCTTCTTGTACAAATTGCTTGAATTGGTCAAGAAATGAGTCGGAGGGGTATAGAGAACGACGCCTTTTTAAGGCTTTTAGCGAAGAACCCTCAGTTGGTGAACAAAGTAACGAATCTTTGCCTGAGCTATGAGGGACTGCGTAAGCAACGCTTTGCAACGCACCGAGATCTCATATCATAGAATATGCTTTCGGCGCTGAAAAGTGGTTTCTCTGCTGTCCAGCAAACCCACCAAGTCTCACGAGGAATTTTGGGATGACAGAGTTCAGATGCTATCGTAGGAAAGCGAGAAGTAATGCACACGAATGCACCCGAACAAAATCTTTATGAGCACTTCTTTTTTAGCCACATCCCCACACTGCTTCTTGCTGTCCAATATATATATATATATATATATATATATATATATATATATATATATATAGGATATGGCACAACGGGAGCGTTGTCAACAAGGATAAATATATTTATTTCCGAACAGTTTCGGGAGGGGGCCTCCCTTCATCAGGGGATGAGTCCCTGATGAAGGGAGGTCCCCTCCCGAAACTGTTGGGAAATAAATATATTTATCCTTGTTGACAACGCTCCCGTTGTGCCATATCCCATACCTTCACGAAGACTAACTGGCCCATTGAATTATTACTCCCACTATATATATATATATATATATATATATATATATATATATATATATATATATATTGTTTATGTTGTATACGAGGGACTATTGGTCAGCGGCTAGGTCGTAATATAATCACGTGCTACGCGACGTTAAACAGTCTATTTATTTATTTTATTTATTTATTTAGGTACCCTAAGGGCCCAGATGGGCATTACATAGGGGGGGAATGGGTTGAAAGCCGACACAACGTACAATATTGTAAAAAGAAAGAATCAACACGACAAAAGTGACATTACAATATCATAAAGGCAGCAAAAGTACACAATTGCAAAGTACAGCGTGAAACAAATAAAAAAAGTGTAAAAATGACAGAAAATCTGGTATTTGGAAGGCAGGAACACAAATTTACAGCCTAGAAAAGATGAGCATGATGAAGACAAGTTACAGGGTATTTTGAATAGCTAGAAAAGCGAGGAGTGCGGTTTGAAAAGAAGAGGTCTCTGTTTGGCCCACTAGGCTACTAGGTAAAGAATTCCATTCATTGATTGCCAGAACAAGGGGTGAGTTGTGATATTTGTTTGTTCGGGCAAAAATTGGGAAAACTTTGTGAGCGTGGTCAGCGCGTGCGGACGTATAGCGTGCCGGGAGTATAAATTTGCGAGCGAATGGTGTTGGATGGTGGTACAGGGTGTGAAAAAAAGTTAATCTTGACAACTGCCTGCGTTGGGTGAGAGGGGGGAGATTAAGTTGGTCCTTCAAGGCAGATACACTCAGGTATCTTGAGTACGATGACAGAATGAAGCGCGCGGCCTTGTTCTGTACGGATTCAAGCATGTTAGTCAGACACATCTGATGTGGATGCCAGATGATTTGCGCGTATTCTGGAAAAGAGCGGATAAGAGCATTATACGCGTGAAGTCGTGTCTCTGAATTAGCTAAATAAAGGTGACGCTTGAGCAGGCCGAGCTTTTTACACGCCTTCGATGTGATTTTTTCTATATGGGGGATCCAGCTTAAGTCGGAGGTGAATGTAACTCTCAGATATTTGAAAGATGAAACTGTTTCTATTTTGGCATTATTTATTAAGTAATTATAACTTTCGGATCTTGTCGTAGAAGAAAATTGCACATGCTTAGTTTTTTCTATGTTTATTTTCATCAGCCATTTTTCGCACCATTCAGTTAGAGTAAATAAGTCATGCTGGAGTGTAGAAAAAACATCGGAAGTTACTATTTCTCTATATATCACACAGTCGTCGGCAAAGAGACTAATTGACGAGAAAATGTTACATGCGAGGTCGTTTATATAAATCAGAAACAGTAAAGGGTCAAGTACTGACCCCTGGGGGACTCCTGATGAGACACCCACTGGGTCAGAAACGTGGTCATTTAATTTTACAGATTGCAAACGGTCTGTTAAAAAACTACGAATCCAGTGGGTTGTTTTGTCATCCAGATTAAGGTTACAAATTTTAGCCATTAGACGCTGATGTGGAACCCGATCAAACGCCTTCGACAAATCGATAAAAATGGCATCGGTACAAAGCAACCTGTGCTGCGAAACGTGGAGATCAGTGACCAGCTCAAAAAGTTGTGTCTGACATGAGAAATGTTTTCTAAATCCGTGTTGATTGCTAATGAAGAAGTTATTCTGATTAAGGTGGGTTACAACATGCGGGAAAAGAATATGTTCCAGCAACTTGCAGCTGATTGAAGTAAGTGAAATAGGCCTATAGTTAAGGGGATCAGACCGGTCGCCAGATTTGAAAAATGGTAGGGTGTGGGCAAATTTCCAATCGTCCGGTAAGCAACCTTAATCCAGGGATTGCTGAAATAACAACGAAAGCAGGTAAGCTGAGTAAGGAGAAGTTATTTTCAAGAGCTTCGCTGTTATACCGTCAGGCCCGGGGCTAGTCTTGGAAGCTAGGTGGTCGATAGCGCATGCCACGCCATGGGCTCTAATTACAATGGGCGTAAAACTGGAATCTATGTTTGGTTGCGACGGATCAAAAGAGTCATTTAAAGGTAGCTTGGTAGTGAAAACTTTGGCAAAGGCGTTGTTAAAACGTTCGGCACATTCTTGCAAGGATAACTTATCCCCGGTTGCATTGGTTAGGACGGGTACCGCGTTTTTGTTCTTGGGGTTTATAATACTCCAGAATTTGCTTGGGTCAGTTTTCACAATACTTGGGAGCGTAATAATAAAATACTTATGTTTTGCCTTACGTATTGTTTGTTGAGTTAAAGTAGAAATCTGTTTGTAGTTCTGCCAGTCATCAGGATCGTTGGTTCGAGTTGACTTTCTGTAGGCCCTTTTTTTCCTGTTTAAAAGCCGTTTGACGTCGCGGGTAAACCATTGGTCATTCGTCCTAGAGCTTATTACCGTTTTTGGAATACAAGATGCCTGAATTTGTTTGAGCTTGTCGCGAAATAGACACCAGTTTTCATTCATTACACGATCCTGCAACCCAGTTTCAAGATTAACAGTTAAGGTTTCCAGCATATCGTTCATTTTTTGTAAGTCAGCGCGTCCGTAGTTGAAGATTTGTTTTTCTGTTTTAGTTTTGATAGCGCGTGCCACTGATAGTGTGCAGTGTATGGCCTTATGGTCACTTATTTCGTCAATGACGTGTGTGTTAGTAATTTCGGGTTGATTTGTGAGAATGAGGTCAAGCAAATGTGCGCTCCGCGTTGGTTCGCATACTATTTGCGTAAGTTGGTGGTAATCAATACATTCAATGAAGCTAAGGCATTCGAGGCGATTATTTTGCGCAGTGACGGAGTTTGTTGGCCAGTCGATACCCGGGTAGTTAAAATCACCACCTATAACTAACAAGCTACTTGGAAATTCGTGCAAGATGGTGGCAATTGTATCGTTTAAACTGTCGACGAAATCTGCGGGATCATCGGGGGGACGGTAACAAGCGCCTAAGACACAAGGTGTATGGCCAATGTGAACGCTGACTCAGATAATTTCTAATGGTGTATCGATGTCTATTTGTGATGGGCGATACTCTTCTTTAACTGCGATCATTACGCCGCCCCCGCGAGAGCCGCACCTGTCCTTGCGAAAAATTTCGAAGTTTGAAGGAAGGGTAAGATGTTTATTTGATATTTCGTCGGAAAGCCATGTTTCTGTGCCGATAATGATATCGGCTGAACATGTGTGCATAATAGCTTTAAGGGTGTCAAGCTTTGGAAATATACTGCGGAGGTTTGCTAGGAGTAAGGGAACTGCAGCTATTGTTTGGAAGCTACGTGAGCGACTAACAGTGTGTCACCTAGAAGAGGGCTGATTTTTTGCAGAAACCTGGACTACTTGGTTTATGGATGAATCATAGCGGTAAATGCCGCGTTCCGTGTGAAGCTTGTTAAAGCGCACATAGTATTTTTCTCCGTCAGTTCTATTTGCTTTTCCGAATTCACGCAGTTTCATTCTAGCGAACTGAACCTTCTGGGAAAAATCTTCCTCAAGCCATACTTTGGGTGATTCGAGGTTTTGCAGTTTATGTCCAAGGCTCAGAGCCTCTGTTTTTGATTTAAAGTTCAAAAATTTTACAATGAGTGGCCTATGAAAGTTAGGTCTACTGCGACCAACGCGGTGAGCCCGTTCAATGCCGCCAACGTCATGCCGGAGATGCTTAGAAAAAAATTCCCTTACAATACGTTCCGATTCCACGTAGTCCTCATGTTCGACTTCATCAAGACCCTTAATTATAAGATTCTTTCTGCGTATGTGGATTTGTGGCCGCGAGTGGCATACTGTTAACACGTCCTTTAAAGAGTGCGCCACATTTGCCGCCATGGCAACAGGTGGCACTGACTGACACTTCCACGTTTATTTATTGTATAAAAAACACTATAACGTGTCTGGGGAGGTACCGCCGTGGTAGCTGGGTTGGTAGAGCACCTTACGCGCTATTCGACGGTCGCAGGTTTCGTTCCTGCCTATGGCAAGTTATCCTTTCACCCATTTTTCTTTCTTCACATTCACAATAGAATCACGTTAATAACTTCCCCTATACTTCCCTTGTCATTATTGTCTGTTGGATCTCATATTTCTTGTGGGAAACATGAAAAAAAAGCACCCTGAAATATACGCTTCTTTTCCTATTATATATATATATATATATATATATGAAAAAAATAGATGCAGAGAAAAATAAATACCATAATACAACTAAACATTTCCTACCTGTCCATAGCGTTTCTTGTTCTTGGATCTCCCATAATCATACATTATAAAATCCTTCGCTCTATTGATCTGCAACAAACGAAAAGTCGTAAGCTTTCATGCAGTATTTCCGTTATGAACTGCGGTCAATGGTGAAGTTCACCTGGATCGTTTTACAAGAAACGAAGGCCGCAGTGTTTTATTTGAATACACCGATGCTTTCGGTAATTCACCTCAAAGGTTTCAAGTGGCTGTAACTACTGCTGTGTCGGTAGGCATGTGGCTGAAATTGTGCCCACTGAAACACGAATTTATTGTATCTGAACAAGGCCTCAAAAAACTCTAGATATAGACGATTCCCCTACTGAAACGTTCCGTATGAAATCTTACGGAAAATATATGGACTCCGTAACATTTCCTTATGCTACATACGGAAACATATGGAGTTTTATGGAAATATACGTTAGTTGTATGGCATTTACGGAATGCTTCTTATGGAGTATAGGAAGGATAAGGAAATGGTATGGCGTATACGAAGCTTTTATGGAGTATACGGAAAGATAAGGAAAATATATGGCATATATGGAAAGCTTTTTATGGAGTATTGGAAGGATAAGGAAAAGATAAGGAAACTTTATGTAGCATACGGAGAGTTCATGATTGAAGATATGGAAGGATAAGGAAAGTGTATGGAGTGTACAGAAGCTTGCATAGGAAAATGCAGAATGTAAGGTCTTACGGAAATATACAGATTTTGTAAGGTGCTTACGACAAATGTGCAATAGTGTAGGAAAGGCATGTGGATTGTTGCAAAAAATGTGCAAACTCGACAGTTGTCAAATTTTCAGCATGAAATCCGAGCTCTATAAAGTTATAAATGAATGCACAGTGACATATATAGTACAAAAGAATAACGCAGGCTAGTCTGTGTTTCAGTCACCGCTGATTCGCCCTTTTCCAGAATGAATACAACTTCTGCAGATAACCAGGTGCTAAAGTCTGTCACACGGAAAATGTGTAATTACACAAGGAATGACAATAACTGTCATTTTACTTGCATGCGTCAACACGAAAACAAATCAAGCAAAAAAGCATAACTTCAAGGGCTCGTTTTGGTAGAAAAAAAATAATAATGGATATGAATGACTTGTCAATAGTAGTGAAATTCTCATGATAAGGAAAGATAAGGAAAACTTATGGAGCATACGGAGAGTTTCATGATTGAAGATATGGAAGGATAAGGAAAGTGTATGGAGTGTACAGAAGCTTGCATAAGGAAAATGCAGAATGTAAGGTCTTACGGAAATATACAGATTTTGTAAGGTGCTTACGAAAATGTGCAATAGTGTATGAAAGGCATGTGGATTGTTGCAAAAATGTGCAAACTCTACAGTTGTCAAATTTTCAGCATGAAATCCGAGCTCTATAAAGTTATAAATGAATGCACAGTGACATATATAGTACAAAAGAATAACGCAGGCTAGTCTGTGTTGTCAGTCACCGCTGTTCGCCCTTTTCCAGAATGAATACAACTTCTGCAGATAACCAGGTGCTAAAGTCTGTCACACGGAAAATGTGTAATTCACAAGGAATGACAATAACTGTCATTTTACTTGCATGCTGTCACACGAAAACAAATCAAGCAAAAAAGCATAACTTCAAGGGCTCGTTTTTTGGTAGAAAAATAATAATGAGAACTAAATTCAATGTGAATGAACTTGTCAATATTAGTGAAATTGTTCTCATGAACATTGGCAAAGAGAAATGTCATTTTAAAATATCGACCATGAGCTTAGCTCTCCTGAGCACCGACAAAAGAAATGAACATCTATGAAAACTAATTGCATGTAGCCTAAAAATAATTTTTTATTGATAGTATGTGCTCCTACAATTAAATACAGCTATACACAACTTGCCACAGCTTCCCGACAGAAACGAGGTAGGGGCAGAGGGAGTGGTCAGAAAAATAAATAAGTATGAGAGCACAACTGATATGTACAAACACATAATGGTGCTTATCATTGATGCACGGATGGTCATGTGTAGAGCTGAGTCGTTTTGAGATTTTCAAAAGCATTGTTTCAGACCACCATGCAGATTACGCTTCAATTGTAGTGCTACATAAGACACAACTTATGAGCCAGCTTTAATAAATAAGAAGATTAGAGGTTTAACAAATGCTTTAAAATATATCATATCATGGCTGCATGGACGCATACAAGCTATGTAAAGCGCATAAAGTGAGGACGCATGAGCTTCTCTTGATGCTTCAGTTCTACATAGATGCTTCAACTGTGCTGCAAAAAAATTTTACCAATGTCTGTGTGTGCAACATTGTCCATTTTAAACTATCTATATGTATATATAAAATTCCTACTGCGAGTTAAGCTACGTAGCACTCCATAACTCTTCCTTTTATTAAGGGCAATTTTTCAAACAATCAACATTATTCATTTTCTGTCTCATGACTTCGTGCCCGCCATTCTTGGTTTGGCTCGATCACAATTGTGCAGCCCTTATTTTGGAGGAATCAAAAAACATCAACCAAAATTGTGGAACTGCTTCTCGGTGATATTGCCTTCCCTCAACTGCCACAGCTTGAGATGAGTCATATAGCAAGTCTCGCGCATACCTAGGGCCTACCCTTGAAGAAACTGGTCCGGCTGTGAAATTCTCAGTTTTGTCTCAAATAAATTTTTTGGTTTGAGTTTTCGCACTTCTCGAGTCCCTTCACAATCAAGCAGACCAAATGTTCCCCTTAGTCCTTAATTTTGTTATATTATGAAATAAATAAAAAAATTAATAATGAAAATAAAAATACTAATAACTGTTGCGCAAAAAACACAGTCCCACATACGTACTTGAACGCAATATTGCTTTTATTTTGTTTTAGAACCTAAGGCATTAGAAAAGCTAGCAGTACAATAAAAAGGTTGAAAAAAAAACAAAAAAAATTTCACTTGGCGGGACTCGAACCTGCGCCACTCAGTTGTACTCGCGTACGTGAACTGAGTGCGTTAGCTTGCTAAGCTATTGGCGCTGGGCCGTGTATTTAGTTTAAGTTATGTATATAAATTTGCTTTTTACACGCTATGTGTTGGTATATCTATGTACGATATGCGATCGTATCTATTGTTGTGTGCATATGTTTTGGGATTGTATATACGTCACATGCTTTTCGCATGTCTTTCAACTATAGATTGCTGCCCCGCCGCAGATGAAAACAAGTATTTTTACACCCACACACAAGCTTGAGCAGTTGAAGGTTGTTTCCCGGGGCTCTCTTGCGATTGAGTCGGCCACCACAGGGAATTAAAGTGATACGCCATTAATCCCTGCATCTAGCTGTAATCCACTAAGTAGCTCTATCGCTTGATGACAGATCGAGCGCGGGGCGCGACGCTATTGCGCACGACCATGCCTCGCGTAGTGGCGACATCAGCTGATTGCGCCGGCCGGCTTGCTTCGATTTGCTTCAGAGCAAAGAAATGTCATACCTTGAAAGATTGCGTACTGCACTATGTCAAAATGTTACTGCTTTGTGGCCATCCTATGATTCATTGAGAATTGATAACTCTGATATCACTACTGTAGAGCTTTGCGTCGGCGACACGCACCGAACGTGAAACCGCCCTACGTCTGTCGTAGAAGCAGTAGGAAGCTGTCGTCTGCTAGAACAAAAACAGAACAAAGACCTGGAAAATACTCATAAGTTGTAACTTGTTTTTTGAATAACCGTTTATCACTTATAAAAATATTTTGCCAGATAATATACATTTCTTTTCAGTTTAGAGCAGCGACAGATGTTTTTTTTTATTTTCCTCACACAGATATCCAAGTCAAATCCATTCACAGCTAAAGCCACATGTTGTTTGTCTTCTTTGTTCTCGTGGGCTTGCCGTTTCGGTGCGTCTATGTGTTCGCGCTGCTACACACGAGAGCACGAAATGTTAAATTTACGCAAGGAAACGCCGTTCCTCGTTCGTGTGATGTGCTAAGATTGCGCCCTATTCCCGCGGTTGTCCAAGTGCGGATTTTGTGCGAGTCGTCCAAGGAATCGGCGGGTTGGGCGGGCGCTCGAAGGACTCCGAGGTGACGGCTGACGCCTGTGGTCGCTTCGCTCAGGACAGTGTGAAAGAAACTAAAGGTAAGGGGGACACTTTTTCGTGTAGACCAAGTATGCCACTCAGTGCAAGTTTGTGTTGCTGCACTCGAACGTGGCGTCGTGAAACGGCAACCTTACGCGCCTTTGCGAGTGCGGTTGCGGATTCGCTTTGACAATGCTAACGCCAGCAGAGCCATGGCGCTACGGCGCGGCCTTACTGGAGCTAATTGGAGACAACTGCGGCAACATGCATGTGTATGGTGATCGATTTTTTTCATATGTGCAATGTAGTGAGGAAGACGCACATGGCGCTTGCTACGTTGTTGATTAAACGAAGCCTGCAGTGTCATTTGATGCAAAGCAGCATTTTGTTTACATTCGCGGGCGATACAATTTGTAACTTGGCTCGATTCACCTAGCCAACCGCCTAAGTGGGTTGATTAGCTTACGTTCACGGTAGAGCGTTATTATGCCCCTAAACAGTGGCGTGTGCTTGTTAAAAGATATAATGTGTGTGCCTAGTGTAGAGAGAGAGAGGTGTTCGTGCAATCTGCATGTGTACCTGCAAGACGCCTTTGCTTGTAACTAATAATGTACCGGCCAGCACCTACATTGTACGCCTGACTTTGAAGAAAACTTGCATGCACAATGTGAGATTTTGTAATCTGCCAGAGTTGCTTTTTATAAAATAATACACTGCCAGCATATTCAAAATATGTTTCGCTGCTGTGTGGCAGGGGTGCGGTTATCACGCTGTTGTGTAGTTGCTGATGCAAGCACTTATAGTTTTGATGCGTTAATATTTCTCATCTAACTCATCAGGTGTTTGGCTGTTTCAGCACAAACAAGGCAAAGAGAGAAGGAAGACGGGTAATGACAGGACCAGTGCCGACTTTTGTTTGCAGGAGAATACCCATGTTGGTGCATTTATTGTGACAGCCTTTCTGTGTTGCTTTTTTGCTCAATTTATGCAACAACACAGTTGTCAGCAATATGAGAGAGAACACTGAAATTTGCTTTTAAAGATCATGGAGACAAAATGCCTAGTAACTCACAGCACAAAGTAACAACAAAAGACATCAGTATGATCAATGTGGATGAGTACAGTCTTGCATTTAAAAAATATATTGTGCAAAATGTTGCCTAAGTAAAAACCTCTCTATGTTTGCAAATAGTGTGACGTCATCTCGAGTACCGTGGCAGCCATTCCCTCCCTCTGTGCAAGGGCTGGTTGGCAAGGAAGTTGTTTGTGACGTTCCTGATAGACCACTGAGATGTATGCGATTCTAAACCTGTAGCCTAATATATACGTAATCTTTTGTGCAGTTACATCGCTGCATCTGACACCTACAACTTATTTGCATATTTACATTGCTCCCTTAGGACCTAACAAACAAACTTGTTGTTTGCATTGTCACTTCATGAATATCGAGCGGTAAAGGTACTGAGTATATGTGAAACAAGAATCTCTGCTTATTACATGAAGACATATGAGGCCTTCGATAAAACGAGTTATACCTTTATTGAGCTTGCGTACTCGTCGGGGCGATTCATACATGCAGCTTCAGCAAATGGTATCTTCCAGCCCGGTGACCTTGCAATTTTTTTCTGCACACAGCGCAAACACCGAGATGTACCCACTCGCAGATGGTCGCGTCAAGTGCATATTTACCTTGACTAAAATGTCGAATCAAGTTTTTTCATCGACCGGTCCCTGCCATGAGTGCTAACGTCTTCGCAAACAAGACACATTGTTATTGACACTGCACACACCACACACAGTATTCTCAGTTGAACCGATATTCTCAATACCTTTCAATGCACACTACATGCCGCAATCAACAGTGCACATTTTTGAAGACTATGCCGCTGTTGCTCGCACAGGCCACCACGTGTGTTCACTTCAAGATAAACAGACAGCGTGGCAAATATTTTACCACACAGTTTACCACACAGCTGGATGTTTGCTGACACATACTACAGCTAATGTCGACATTGTAACGTGAAGTGTAAGCTTTCAAAAATTAAAACTTGCCCCAAACACCGCACGACTGTACCGGGCTCAGCCACCAGCGGGAGTGTTTTTCCAGCCACACCTTTTACATGTGCCAGTGACATCATGCTGTGACGTACCTCGGTAGGGGCCTATCGCTGCATACTTTATGTGAATGAGGGTCCTGTTAGTGAAAGCAGGCATTGTTGATTTCGTAACTTGTTCATGCCCAACTGGACCTTCATTTGCACAAGTTGTCTGACTGATATTCAGGCGAACTGTTGTGTGATAATGTATACAGTTGGCAGTCTGTGCTTGCCCCATACTGTTGTTACTGGTGTTTCTTGTTGTTACTTTGCACTGCTCATTACTGCTCACCTACAGAAACTAGCCTATCTTGCCGCTGTTTTGGACAAGATGCAGCTGGCAAGTGCGATAGTGTTCATAACTCTAAATTCTCGAGCAAAAATTATCGTTTCATATTCAGTTAGTTGCATTCATATAAGTACATTATAAGAAATCATTGATTAAACATGAATCCGTGTTCCTTTACATAATGCTCACAACTTTTATATCAAATTGAATGGTGTTTATAAAAAACATGGGTTTTAGCTAAACTTCATGCTCTTTTCTCGAACAGCTGACAAAACCCTATTGCATGCTTACTTGCCATGAATCGGACTGTGTTTGAAATACATTGCAATTCTTCACCGGACTGCCAGTACACTTCACATTGGGGGAACATTTATTAACCATGGATTGATTAATTAAGAACGGAAAGAAAGAAGCGGCAGGCCGGGATACTTGATATTGGCATCCGTTTTGCTACCCAGCGCATTATTATGCAAACTTCCTATAGAGTGGTTATGTGTCTTGCATGTGTGTCTGTAAACCAAGAACTTTGGGTAGAACTATATTTAT
This sequence comes from Rhipicephalus microplus, assembly GCF_013339725.1. Classification (NCBI taxonomy): domain Eukaryota; kingdom Metazoa; phylum Arthropoda; class Arachnida; order Ixodida; family Ixodidae; genus Rhipicephalus; species Rhipicephalus microplus. Next base: position 61,531,273 of record NC_051174.1, read on the forward strand.
CTTACAAATGGTTGCAGGACTGTGGAGGCTATAGGGCTGCTTAGGAATGGTGGAATCCCTGGACATGTGTTCAACCTTGCTGCATCAGCTCCTTGGTGTTTTCACGGCATCTTTACAGATGTGTTGGGTGAGTAAAGCAAGCAGGTTTCAACACAAGGAAAAGTATAATATGGCAGCACCTCTTGTGCGTGCCTTACATCCCAAGTATATCAAATATTTATCTTGCACCTTGTGGCCTGTAATTTTTAAAGAGACACTTCTTTTTGCTTTATATTTGAGTCTTGATGCTTCGACAGCAATGTATTTGTGTTTGACAGCAAGTGTTCTTGAACAAATAACTGATCTCAATAATGACAAAACACCCTTCATACTTGGTCCTTAGCATAAGCTAGCACATATCTGTAGCAGATTCAATTATTCATTTTTTGCTGGGATGATAATGGGCAAGTAGCAAAGGCAAGTTCAGATTGGAGTGGTCGGTGACGTCTGTTTAGGCTCTGCCATATTGCTTTGCAACCAGAGTTTAAATGGGGTCATGTGGCCACATATACAATGAAGCCACATGACGTGCATTCTAAATGAGATTACCATATCACATTTCACTGCATCTTAGTATGTGCCAAACAAATGCAGATATCATTAGCTTGCCACTATAAAGGGATCCTAAACCAACACAAGGTTGAAATTTAGTCGTGGTGTTGCAGCTGTGTATGACTCTACAATGGATACATAGCCGTGATAATTTGTCTATATGTTGTCGCAATAGTAATGTTACACACATTGTACGATACAAAAGAGGTCCTCGCTTATTTCGCTTTTTTTCGCTATGCTTCTTTCTTGTCTCTTCTTGCCATGTGCTCCTCCTCACTGTACAAGGAGCAAGAGCAGTGGGCATACAAACACGTATTTAAAAAAATGTTGTAAGGTGAGCACTGAGAAGCTGAACACTTCCAAAAGGCTCAAAGAGGTAAAGGTATTGTTTCTAGCTACTTTTTGGGCACCCATAGCTAGTTGTGCTGCTGCAGTTAAAAAATAAGTTAAATGTTAAAAATTAATTGGAGATGGTTTGGCACCCATAATTGCAGTTACATACAGAACTAGGTTTCAATGCGTAAGCAAAATCTGTTTACTCTAAATCAATCCTAATGATATCTGAAATTCAGGAAATATTCACAGAAAAGCTCAGGAAAAGGCTAAGTGGTTGCCCCTTGAATGTGAAGGAGATACCCTTCTTCTAAAAGGTCAATAGACAGTCTAGTAGTCTCGATATTACATGCACTATAAAATATTCTGGTGTGGTGCTTTTCATGCATGTTATAATGAGAGGGGTTTTTAATAGAACTGTTGTCACTTTGCCCTGCATTGCTGAAATTGTTCACATAGTTATAATACATGAATCACTTTATGCCTTTTGATTTTATGCAAATGGTTTGCTTACCCAGTCGGTTTAACTTGATTTGGATAAAATCATAAATGCTATAAATTTTTTTTACTATACAGCAGGTTTATTTTTAAAATACGCGACCATTGATGTGAACGCAGTTGGTGGCGTGCTTGATTAATCCTTCACTATCACCACTCTAACTACACCTGCTACAGTGCATAGTGTGACAAAAGTAATGGTACTTAACATTACTGGCAGCATACACTTTTATGTCTCAAAATAGGTTAAAAAGCCTGGTAAAAATGTGTGTACGTTTTTTTTTTTGCTCCAGCTAAATATTCTGGTCTACTCAAAGTAGCTTCCACTCTTTTAAGTTTCTCAAACTTTTAGGTGTTCAAAAGAAGTATCAATGCCATATACTTTCTTTGTCAGCCTACTCACCACTCTAATAATGAGAATTACCCGACAACATTACCCAGTAAAATAAAGGGATGTTATAAAAAGTAATGTCAATTCAATTGTCAAAAAACGTTGCCAAGTTACGTTTTTGTTCACTTTTCTTTTCACAATTTTGTTAAAGTTACTTTTGATAACATCCCCTATAGTTTGTTTGGCATCATTTTCTGCTAGTTCTCATTATAATGTGTTCAACAAAGACAACAAACCCTTAAATTTATAGTTCTTTCCTTTACTCATGAATCTGAAACAGTGAATCTCAGTAATCTTAGCGGTGTGTGACTTGTTTTGTTTTTTTTGATCAGTTGTGCATGTGTTCAAGTACATGCATTTAGGTGGGAGGGCGAACTATTGCCTCCTCCTGTGACTAGCAGATTTTCTGAGAACGGACAGATGCATAATGCTGCCAAAGAAGTATAGGGATATTGGAAGTAATCGTAACGTAATTGCAATCTTAATGTAATTGCCAGTAGGCAAAAAAAAGGTGTCCCACACTCGCCATAATGGTAACAGGCAGCGCTGACTGACTCTTCCATGTATAAATGCACATATATACCGTACAAAATGGAAGAGGGATAGCCGCCATGGTAGCTCAGTTGATAGAGCATCGGACATGTTATTCGAAGTTCGCAGGCTCGGTCCCTGTACAGGGCAGGTTATCTTTTTTTTTCCTGCCCCGCCACGGTGGTCTAGTGGCTAAGGTACTCGGCTGCTGACCCGCAGGTCGCGGATTCGAATCCTGGCTGTGGCGGCTGCATTTCCGATGGAGGCGGAAATGTTGTAGGCCCGTGTACTCAGATTTGGGTGCACGTTAAAGAACCCCAGGTGGTCAAAATTTCCGGAGCCCTCCACTACGGCGTCTCTCATAATCATATGGTGGTTTTGGGACGTTAAACCCCACAAATCAATCAATATCTTTTTTTCCTTCTACTTTTCTTTCTTCACAATTACAACACTTCTATTCTTCTTGAAGATTTTCTGGTGTAAAAAAGGTACCTTATAATCTGAAGAGGCAAACAGAATGTGCCAGTGTACGAGTTAGCTCTTGTAGTGGTTACAAGTAAGATATGTTTTGAAGAATAAATCATTCTGCCACTTGCCTAAAGAATGGCTACAGGACATGGCGCTGGATGCACTTTGTTATTTTTGAATCAAGCTATCTTGTATTCTATTTTTATAAATTACATGGGATACACATGACGGTATCACACACTTTAACGCCACAAAGATTATGCAGCGAACAATGTTATAAATGCGAAATTGCATAAGGATAAGGTGAAAACTGCACCCTCAACGAGAATGTACAGAAAGCACAGGGTGCAGGCGTTTCCTTCTGCCCGTGCTTTTCAAGTGCGAGCTGTTTTCACCTTGTTCTGACCAACTAACTAGATTGAGATGTGTTGTTATAGTGCAAGAGGATGCTCCACGGGAAACTAGGTTTGTCTCAAAGTCTGTGTGTGTCTTTCAACCTATATGGTGCCCGGTTCAAGAGTTCATGCAGACCAGATCGTGTAAAACAGGACCGTGTAAAATGGACCGTGTAAATAAAATAAAATGGACCATGTAAATAAACAGGATCGTGTAAAATGTCGTTTTCGTGTGCAACTGTAGTTGTGGTTGTGCTGAATGACCTTTCTTTATATACACTACATAACAAACTTGCTTCTTTAGAGTCGAGTGCATCTTCGGATCAATTGTAAATGTTTGCATATGCGAGGCCTTAAGTTTTATAAGAAATTCCTCAGTGTGCCACGAGGAAATGTGTGTTCAGCGAAAATTTGTATATCATTATATACAACTCTTAAAGCCTCGTCTACAACTTTATGCAGGTTGACCTTGAGCAGAAAACGAGGAGCGGCAGCAGCCCCCAGAAAAGAGCAAGCACCCTCCAAGCTCCCGAAGCTCTCTTCGACAGGAACAGCAAGGTCACTGTGTGGCATTGAAAACCATTGCAAGGAGTGCCTTATCAGTACACTGTGCTGCTCTTTCATCGCAGAAGACGAAGTTGACCACTCCAGAGGAACTTCACGCTGTGTATTGTGAGTGCTTCAGTGGTTTTGTTTTTGTCCAGCCAGCAGTTAAGAAATCATGTGTCAGATTCAGCCAGGATGGCTAGAGGGAGTCGGGCAGGCATGTTTGGACATTTGTCTAGCCAAGTAGTGCCAATTTTCGCACTGGTCCTGTTGGAGTTACTGCCACAATCACAGAAGCTACGTCACCTCTCTAAATGTACAGATGTGTCGGGGAAGATTAGCTGCATTAGGTTTTTCTATAACTGATAGCTGCCAGCATTCTTCATTATACAGGAGTTTTGTTCCTCACTTATGGGTCTAAAGCCCTCTACAGAAAAAATGCAACACGTCTACTTCCAGAAGACTCCAAGGCCCTACTTGTAGGTTTTTTCGGCTTGTATCATAAGCACCTCGTTTGGGGTACATGAACATTTTATAAACATGTACAGCGAAAATTTTGGGTGGCTGGTCGCTTTGTCGTTATCTTGTTCCTCGCAGTATTCTTAAGCATGTTGTGCATTACGTTGTCAATCTGGTTCATGTGCATAGAAGACATTACGAAGTTTCAGGCTACAGTATAAAAAGCCTGGAAGCAAGCTATCAATAATTTTTTAACAGAGTTGCTTAATCTGATACATGATACATCACTAAACTTTCGTGCGTATTCATCAATGTAAGCTCGTCTTAGTGTTATCCAAAATGAAGATGTGAGTCGACAGATGGAAACATCTAGTGGGGTAATCAGGGTGAACAGTAGAAGTGCTTCAGACAGGCTGGCCGATGTTGCGATAGGAGGACCTATTTTTAGAAGTCACCTTGTCATCCTTGGCGTGTTAGTTTAAATGGGGTCAGTAATGACATCATCTTTTGGTATAGGCGTGTGTGCCTGTTGGAAATGTTTGTCTGAAAAAAGAAAAAAAAACCTATAACGCAGAAGAGTGCAGCCCTTGCTTCTTTTCAAGTTAGGTTGCGCTGATACAAAGTGCTCTCCTGTCGGAGGTTGGGGGTAAGGGAAGCAAAAAAAAGATAAATGATAGAAAAGAAGAAAAAAGAAGAAAGAAAAGGGGAATGCAAAGTAAAAGTAGTGCTACACTGCTCCTACTTTGCATCCCCCCTTTTCTTCTTTTTTTCCCTTGTTTTCTTTTTTCACCTTTTTTGTTACATTTGCATTGTCCCATCTAGTGCATGAATCAATGACACATGGCTTTGCTATAGCAAAGATGCCTATGTGGTGTTGGATTGAACAGTGCATTGTACTTCATTTAGTTAATTACAGACTGATCAGTCTTGCAATAAGTGCTTCCTGCCTATCACCACACATGTTCAATTGAAAAGTTTGTGCTTGGCTCTTAGTATGCTGGTATATAGCTTGTGTCTTGGGCTACTCAAAATGAATGTTATTTTGCTGCTGTTTATGGTAATGAATTTATCCAACATGAAAATATCTTGCCTTGTGAACATTGTCGGACCTGCCTTTCTTTTTCTTTCCTATGCAGGCATTGTATGTGAGGGAGGCAGTAACAGAGAGGTGATAGCTTGAGCTTCGGAAGAATAAATGCTGGCAGTGAGGCAATTACGCATCAAACATCCCAGCCATTTTGCCAACCGTCCTAAATGTGTTTTGAAAAAAAAATATTGTGCTCGTTTACTGTATTTTTCTGAAAACAGCAAAATGCTAAAGTATATCGCAGAGAACAAAATATTAGGCCACGTTGGTGCCTTCTGGACTTCCCAGGATGTCGTCTGGGTGTTGTTTGTAAAAAGTAAAGTGTTTCAAAAATACTGCCTCTTCTACACCAAATTCGGTCTTGGTATTAAGTAAAGGTGATTGTGTGTAGTGCATGAAGCTCAGTAATATTAGTGCAATTTTTTCGCCACATCAAAAGCAAGGAAGCAGTTCTCTTTATATGGCAAGTTATATGATTACACTTTGTCTTAAAGTAGAAATGAATTTTTGAAGTTTTCTTATGATGGCTGTTTTCTGCATTTGATGTACGACAGCTTCCGTTCCGAAGTTCCCCATGGCCCTCAATAGGAGACTTCAAAAATCATTTTCCTCATTTAAACAAAAATTGTAATGATAACACTTGCCATGTAACAAGAACTGTTTATTTGCTTTCAACTTACATATAAAAGTAATTTTCAATTAGACAAACACACAGCTCAAATTGCATCTCAATGTGGACAAAAACGATTATATAGTGATATTTGTAATCTGGACCTAACATTATTTTTTTTCGTAAAATATAACTTCTGTGCAGTGAGTATTTGTGGCTCAAATATTCATACAAAATGCAGTATTGCCATACAAGAAATGCAAACGATAAACAGTTTGGCTGAATTCTTCAAAGCCTATGTAGCAGAAAAATTGCACTAATGTTACTTGACTTCAAATACTTTAAGAAGCATCTTTACTTAATATGTAGATCAAATTTGATATGGCAAGAAAAAGCGGTACTTTGAAATTTTTCTCACAAATAACACCCGCACGACATTCTGCGAAATTCTGAAGGTACCCACGTGACCACTACTCTTTTCTCTTCAAAACATTTCTGCAAATAACTATTTTCAGAAGAGTAAATTACCATCATTTTTTAAACTATACATCTGTGATGGTCGCCAGGCAGTATGGTTTGTATGTTTGGTGTAGAATAGCCCAGTGCAAAAAACAACAAATGGCTGAGCATCCTTTGACGCTCGGGCAATTTCGAAAGCATTTGTTTGTTAGCAGCAATTCAGTTAAGCCCTTGTCTTTATGCTTAGGCCCAGAAACAAAACACAAGTAACTAAAGTAGTCCTAAGAGTCATGTAGTCTCACTGTTCCAAGGCTTGTGGAGCCTAATTTAGTGCAAGCTTCACCATTTTTTAAAAATTCAGATTCAACCAACAGGTTTTGGAGGCACAGTGCATTTTCAGCTAACTTGTTTCACACCAGTTACTTAGATAAAAAGCGGAAAGTAGAGGTAAAAATACCATTTTAAAGGCATTGTAGGTAATAACAAAAAGGACTGCTTTCTTTTTTTGTGTGGTGCTTTGCCTGAACGCTGTGCTTTTTGTGGTATAGTTCATTGTCTAGTGAACATAGGCCTTAAAAACTAACATTAGCCATGTTGAGGTCGATTTCTTGGTTATAGTCATAGTAGCCATATAAATAATTATGACTTCAAACTTGATTGTTCTTTTGAAGATTTTTTCCTTGCATAATGATATTTGAGAGTCTTAGTCAATTTTGTTATAAGAAAACGTGATGTCATAATAGGGTCACTTTTTGTAGAGTCGTTCAGTTCTACCTTACCTTTTACATTCCTAATAGAGCAGTTATTTTCAATATCGGTATTTAAAATGGAATGAGCATGCTGTATGTAGTAAGGTGTAAGCACTTACAGATAGCACATGCACCCAACTTTTCTGTTGGCAGTTTATTTCTGTTATTCTTGATTTATATGTGGGGTTTCACGTCCGAAAACCACTATATGATTATGAGAGACGCCGTAGTGGAGGGCACTGGAAACTTCGACCACTTGGGGTTCTTTAACGTACACCCAAATCTGAGCACACGTGCCTACAGCATTTCTGCCTCCATCGGAAATGGAGCCGGGGTTTGATACCGCGACATGCGGGTCAGCAGCCGAATTTCTGTTACTCTTGCTCCCCTATATGTGTGCAGTTCGGTTATAGTTATCTGGCTTGCACAGATATTTAATGGCACCTGCCTGGTCCTGCTTGCTTTCATGGTGATTTTAACCTTCATAAGTTGCATAGGTTTAACTCTCAAAATTGTTCAAGATGCCAATTTTGTGCACAAACTGTATAGTATAAAGGCAGCAGATGTACATGCACACACTATTAAATGAACATTGAGAGCTTTCACTTGCAGTTCCTAAAGTTTTACTGTGCAGGAAGCGTTTAAATCATAATTTCATAAGGACATATTAATCGATTATCTCTACCATTGAAAATCGTGACAACCTAGTTATTTTCACTGTGATAAGCATGCTGTTTTTTTGATGTGGCAGAACTAATTTATACACTCATTCCTTCTATTATTCACATATGCATAACATGAAGGATTGTGTGCCTTAAATTTTCAGTTTCATTCTGTGTGTTATATTTCTTGTGCATGTAAACTATTGTGCTAACATGTGTCTCTGACATTATTTGTGCCAATTATTTTCATTTCCAGGTGCCTATGAAGGACACATAAGTTCTATCGCAGTGACCTTCGAAATTTACAGTGGTGCCGGAGCCTCAAGCAGCATTTCGCCGATCTCCACAAGGCATTCATGAGATAAACACAGCGCCACACTTTCACAGTGCTATGATTATTATTTATGTTTAAACATTTCGTTCTAAAATTGCTGTTACATTGTGCCATCATCCTGTGGCTTAGGTGGAGCTCGTGAAATTCCGGTGCAGTCACCTCATTTGTGTACGATCAACACTGCAATGTCACTATTCACAGCTGGAGCATACAGACAAATAAAAAACATATTGATTGTAGCAGGGCTGATGTGTATATAAATGCTTCTCTATTGATAATAATAACTTTATAAGTTCTTTAAGTCTTGCATTGAACACTGCATTAATGTGTTGTAATGTAACTACCATTTATGATCGCTAGCATGTTTAGTAGTTTTGTGATGTATTTTATTTAAAAGGTAATTTTGCTTCCGCATCACGACAATTAGTAAGATGCCGATGATTCAATCCCTCATCATGCACATTTAAGAAATATTGTGATTTGTACACAGTATTGCATGTACTCAAGATGTGGACGTCTATTCAATTTACACATTATATTGCTTTGCACTAGATTCAGACGTAAAATGCACACATTTCAGTAATTTCCGCATGATACGTCTTTTCATAAGATGCGGAGTCCGCATCATACGTCTTATGCGGAGTCCGCATCATACGTCTTATGCGGAGTCCGCATCATACGTCTTCCATATTCCAATAATTCCGTATGTGAGGTCTCCGCATCTTACGGAACGTTTCAGTAGGGTCAGAGATCAAATATTTTACATGTGAGCATGTAAAAATGTTTGAAGAATGTAGTACATCTTTTTCTTGTGCCAAATTATTAGTTGCATGCGTGTGACGTAAATACGAGTTTGAATGGAGTTGTTCAGAAGCTAGACATTTGATGAATGTGAATACAGTCCTGAAGATCCCTACTTCGTTGATCAACAAGCTACAATAAAAAAACATCCTTTCCTTCGTTATCCAAATGATTAGTTCGAAGGCCATCTGATTTAAATCTCTTATAAACCTGAAGAACCAAATCATATTCAAACATTGCATTATACACAACACATTTCTTTTTTTCTCGTTTGCCGCGCGACATGTGAAACTATGATGGTGCTATGCATGTTGTGTTTCAAGAAATGCGTCCAATATAATTCAAAAATGACAGAAAGAAGCGCTCTACCTGCGTTCTACTTGTGCTGCTCTCTTTACTTCGGCAGAAGACATCTTCTGATGTGTACAGACATCATTAGGCCAAAAGTATAGATTTATAACATCTGGTTCTTTCTTCAATGGAAATAGCCGATCGAGTGCAGTGGATGAATTGAAGTACTGTATTGCCGCTTTGAAATTTTAGAAGTCGTAGCCTTGTACTAAAAATACACATGCGATGATGTTTTACCAGGAGAGCCTGAAGAATACTTAATGATGGCGAGGCGTAGAATCGGACTGGCACTGGTGCGGCAGCCGTTGCATGTACGCCAGAAAAACTACTCTGGTTGGCACAACCATAACGCCAACTCTGACAATACTTGTACTTTCGCTTACATCAGCTGTTGCTATATTGAAAACAAAAAGCTTGGAAAATGCGCATTTTCTACCTTCTGTAGCATGATCATCGTCATCATGATCATGATCATGATCATCATCATCATCATCATCATCATTACTCGGTCACTGTGATGTTCCCCTCGAGCTGCTCGTGCTCAGAGCTCTAGGGGCTTGCCAAATGAGAACGGGAGCACACACCTGGCGTTTCAGATGCTAGCAGCCACCCAGGATCCGCTGCAGCCCTAGAATAAAGTGGCAAGACTGGCACGGCACCGTCCACCGCCTTCAACATCGTCCAACGTCTCCTTCACATGCCGCTACACTTCGGAAGCTACTTGCTCCGAGATCGGTACCACTCAAATTCAGTCATAGAACAACCAGCCGAGGTAGGCTTAGTTCCTAGGTCTAGGCTTAGGTCTAGTGCATGGGTACATGCTGTCGGTGCCTCAGAGTTTAAGGATACCCATGTACGATGAATAATATTTAGCGTAAAATAAAACTTTTGTATCACTTGTCCCTAATGCACAGCTTTCTGTGTGTGAAGCTCCTCTTGCTCGGGGTGATTCCTTCATCATGCCACGTTGAATTGTTCTTGAAGTGACACCTAGATGCGCAGGTGTGCGACTGTTAGCATGTTATCCAATAGAAAGCGCGCCTTCATTCTAGGTGGCGTGGCCCACTTCCGCCCCCTCCGCCCAAGTCCGCTGCTCTATTGCCTAGTCGGGCGAAAGGCGATTAGAAAGGCGACCGCTATGGGACCATGCATATCAACACTTGAAAGTGAAGGTGGCAGGGCGGAGAACTAGCAACGCGGTTGCAACGCGGGCCCGCCACCCTGACTCTACATTGAGGGCTCACGAGCCATAAGACGCCAGCGCTGCCAGCAATCGATGCCAGTACCAGCATCAATCTGGAGCAGATGGTAGCGATAAGGGCTTCCACATACGGAGGAAAGCGGGCTCGTTGACGACCTAATTTTAAACTGAGAGTCCGGAAAGCACAGGTAGCGCAGAACAGGCGGCAAAATAACCTAGAATTGGAGCGGACGCAGGAACCAGTTTTCAAGCGCCGAAAGCGGTCTCTACCTGGTGTTTGTGGGACCATTGTGCATTTCAAGCGTGTCTTCCTCAATTGTTCGTTCGGCAACATGTGTACAGTGTGTGACCGCTTAGGATTCTACAACACCCTCACCTTCGTTGTCTTCATCCGCAATGGGCATCTCCATTGCAACACTACCACAGTGCTCCAACGAGAGCTTCGCGGTTTTATCGATAAATATTTGAGCTTCGCAACATTCATAATTCACTTCGTTGAGATGGCGTGATTTCTTTTTCGCGTACGGTGATCGTACAAGGAGTCATAAGCATCTTTCTGATGTGCTTTCAGAAAACGTACTTTGGCTGCCACCGAAAGCCACCGAAAGCTCTCACCGGCACTTTCGTGTAACGCAATAGTCAGTTTTTCTATTAGAACACAGCGTCAATTCGTCTTTTAGAACTCAGGTCAGCGTCTTTTAGAACACATTCTTGGAGCTCTGTTTAGGCTGCTACCAAACGACCTCGATTCAGTAATATCGCAAGTTGACCAGCTTCTCGGAACATTTTTTTTTCTTACTTATGGCATGGCAGCTTCACCAACGCTCCCACCTGCAACAAACTTTTCTCGGCTGGTCACCAGCCCTCAAAAGGATCGCCCGCTTTTTTCAGGGTTTCCGGAAGAGGACATTGAAGATTGGCTCGAGGGTATGACCGCGTTAGTGCCATCAACTACTGGGACGAGCGTGCGAAATTGACCGATGTTGCATCCTGCTTGACCGGTGTCGCAAATACGTGGTTTTTCAACCACGCGACAGAGTTTCCTTCTTGGCTCACCTTTACACATCAGTTCCGCCAGATTTCGGCAACCTGTCAGTGCGCACGGATATTGCCAAGAAAAGTTTGGCGCGCATGTTCAACGCTGTTGTGATTCGTGCATTTCTTACATTGAAGATGTTCTCGCCTTCTGCCACGGCATCGACAACTCTATGGTGGATAATTACCGTGTGCGCCACCTGCGCAAAGGCTTGGCGGCTGTTGCTTTTAATGCGCCTGTAGTGCGGAAGCACCAAACCTAGAAGATGTTATCGTTACCTGTCAGTGCCCTCACGAACTTCAGGTCACTCAGTTGCAACCTGTTATGTCTGACCGGAGCTTGAGCCTCGAAAAAGCGAGCTGCTTGCATTTATCCGCTCCACCTTCCACGAGAAAGTTCATGCACAGGCTAACCCCGCCAACTTGATGTTCGCACGACGCCACCTGCAACCAGGCAGCACAACGTTGTTAAGAAGAAACTGGCCTCAATGACCAGAACACCTGTTCTGATGTCATAACCCTAGTCCACGCCAACCTATGCTGAGGTTGTGGCTATGCACCTGTACACAGCAAGCCCAATGCAGTTTAAGTGCCTGGAATGCATGGTTCGCTCAACTCACTCGCACCGCAAAGATATGCGTAGCCTTACAACGCCTGGCACACTCCGCCACTCCGTAGGCGACTTGCTTTTGTTTCAGCATCCGTGGCCGTATATAAATGCTGTACTGACGCCGTCAGCAACACGAAAGACGAGGCTGCGATGACAATGATTGGCATGGTTTCTAGCTCACTTGACTGCCGTATCACCGACCACACCAGAACAGCACACGCCGGTCACAGCCTTCACAGAACTTCAGTGCAGTTGGTAGTTCCCGCTTCTCGTGTCGTCACTCCCCTTCCCCGATGCGGTTTTTCTCTTCGCGAGGGAATGCTGCCTCTTTTGAACTGCATCAAATTTTTCCGGATCTCAAATCGCATGTCTTTTTGTTGTATGCTGAAGGTATACAGACTGAGGCACTGATAGGCAAAGGCACATCACTCTGCGTCATTAGTGCCAACCTTTGTTCCCGTTTGAGCAAAGTTAAGACGCTATGCAATAGCCCTGCGCCTTCGGTGTGCAGATGAAGTTCTTATTTAGCCTTCAAGTGTTTCTACAGTGCGTGTTTTTTTTGATCGCGTCCTTCATCACATTCAGTTTCTTGTACTTCTTCGTTGGCTCATATACTCATTTTTGGATGAGACTTTCTACAGCGTCAGCTTGCATATCGTGTCGTTCGCGAGTGATTTATATGTCAGAGACTCAGCGTTTATCTGAGGTAGATTCATACAGCCTCTTTTTCTTCACTGCCACTGGTTGTTGTATTTCGCCAGGAAAAGAACATTTTCCCACAAACGTTTCGGATGCTATCGTTGTCTATGATTTGATCATTGCTCCATCATTTCGCCTCAAACCTGTGGGCCTTACCATGAAAAATAGCGTTGTGCACTTTAACGACGGTAAAGCATCATAAGCCACCTTTAACCAAACTTCTTCGCCAATATTGCTGCTCAAGTGCTCTGCTGCGAGGCGCTTTGCTGACACTGAGCATTTGTTACTGGTTGGCTTTCACGCAGAATCACCAATTTATCTGATTCAGTTGATCCCAAGGCTTTCAATCTTACTGTAAATACTGCCACCACTCCCCATCTAACTACTGAGCGAAAGAGAGACCTCTTAGGCCTTCTTCAAAAACGCAGCCTTTCGTTTGACGTACATTTAGGTGCTCTAGGCCGCACCTTTGTTACAAAGTACCGCATCAAAAGCGATGACAGCTCCATTGTACGCCGCCTGTGTCTTTGGCAGAACGCCAAATCGCCAGGAGAAACGTTGCTGTCATGCCCAAATGGGACGTTATCCGGCCTGCATCTAAGCCTTGGTCATCTCCTGTTGTGTTGGTCCGGAAAAAGGATGGCTTTTTCTGCTTTTGTGTTCATTACAGGGTGCCTACTAGGATCAAGAAAACAAGATGTATATTCGTTGCCACGCTTAGATGATGCCCTCGACTCCAAACAAGGCGCAGAGTGTTTTTTTCAGTCCGGACCTCCGATTCCGGTAGTGTCAGATACCTATGTACGAAGCAGACAAGATGAAAACAGCCTTTGCAGCGCATTGCAGGATTTACAAGTTCAATGTGATGCCATTTGGGTTATGCAACCGTCAAGGAACGTTAGAGCGCATGATGGATACCGTTTTAGGTGGGCTTAGGTAGAAACCCTGCTCATGTTATTCAAATGACATCGTCAATTATTAATCAGCTTTTACTCAGTACCTCAAGCAGACGAAGTTCTAACACGTATTTCTAACACTGTCCTTTAGCTCATAACATAGAAGTACAGTAAAGCATCAAAGAATTGGGCCACCTTGTCAGCAAAGATAGCGCTCAACTCGAACCCAACCTGGTTGCTGCCGTCATGCGTATTTGTCATCCAGACAATCAAAGAGTTTGTGAATATTCGTGGGCCTGGCGTATTACTTCCGCCCCTTCATTAGCCACTTTGCTGCCATTGCGGGGCCCTTACACAAGATTCTAACGTCGGGAACAGCCTTCACCTGAACTGTGGAGTGCGAGTGTGCTTTCCACGCCCTTAAACGTGCTTTAACATCAGACCCGCTCTCCGTAACTTCGATGATAGTGCCCCACGTTTCTGCTAACAGATGGTAGCTGCAACAAACTTGGTTGCGTTCTCCCCGATTGTGAATACGCCTCACGTGAGCGAGTAGTTGCGTATGCCAGCCACACCTGCGGAGCAGAACCATTCGGTAACAAAACAGGAACGCCTCAGCGTGGTTTGGGCCATAAAGAAATTTCGACCGTATCTGTATGGACGCCTCTTCACCGTGATAACGGATCATCATGCTCTATGCTAATTGGCCCCGCTGAAGACTTTATTTGGGCGTCCGCATTGCTGGATATTCGTTTGCAAGCGTACATGTTTGACGTTGTGTAGTGGTCTGGCAAACATCATCAGGATGATGTCACTCTCTCTCGCTGACACCTTCCACTTTTCTCTCCAACATTAAACAAGTGCCCCATATAAGTATTCATATCTTTCTGAATCTCTCTCTCTCTCTCTCTCTCTCTATATATATATATATAAATGTATATATATATAAATATATGTATATATATATATATATATATATATTGTCATGACCAGGAAAGACGCTGGCGCTTCGGCGCGCGGGTAGCTAGAGTAAAGCAGAGGAAGACGAAGTATAGAATAAGAACAGCTGGCCCAGGATCGGGTTTTGTCTCTTGTTCTCTGTCTAGTACATCACAATGAAACAGTCCGACAGGTGAACCCCCTGCAGAAAGCCACCGGTATGTGTCTTCATGGTTCGACGGCAGCGCGGGCTTCTCCATCAAGGAACGCCGTTCACGCTTCCTTAGCGATGGGGTCTCACCCGCCACTTCAGCCACCCTTCAGACCACCTGTGGACGGCGTCCAGGCCTCCCCGGTAGTTCTAGGACATGACCTGATTGAAACCCTGCCCCCGTTTCACGGCAGTGATCCACACCGGCTCCTGTCCTTTGGGAATGCCGCTCATGTTTCCCATGGCCTACATTCCCGTTGCGGTACACTTACAACAAACAACCCGCCACGGAACACCGTCCAGGCTTCCCTGCTGGTCGACCACACCATGGTGAGTGCTGCAATTGCTACTTACTCAAAGACCACGATCACTGACTCTTCGGGCTTAATGCCCGACAGCACCGCGGACCTGCGGCGTACCATCGCGCTACTCCGCGTCAAGACTGACGAACTGACAGCATCATTCTCCGAGCGAGCTCCTACAATGTTACCAGCATTGTGTGACATCAACGCAGTGTTGGACGTAGCTGCCTCGCACGACCTTGAGGCAAGCCCATTGGAGCAACGCAGGCCGCTTTGGAGCACCCTCCTGCAGCTCTCAGACCAGCTCGACGGCTTTGCCTCAGAGATATCCGCATTCTCACGTGCCGCCCCACCATCGCCGCCCACCTACGAACTGCCGTAATTCAACGGGGTCCGGAACGACGCCGACAGCTGGGTGGCAACCGTCAATGCGCTAGCAATGCGCGAGGCCTGGACGGACTCTCAGAGATGGACCGTGGCTGTAGACCGTCTTCGGGAAGGTGCAGTGGCGTGGCACCAGTATGAAGGCTTCAAACAGCTGTCTTGGGTGGAGTGGAGCTCAAAGCTTATAGCTGCCTTCGGCCGGACGCTCTACGATCTCCCTTCCACCACCCAGTTCAACCTGACGACTACCGAGGATAAGGCGCAGGAGGGTTTCCGCCACCAGGTTGCAGTCATGCATTGCAGTTCACTTGAGCTTTCGGACTCCTTGCCGTCGTCCAATTCAAGTTCAGCTCAGCCGGGGACCACTATTGAAGATGGGCCTCGTGAGGGACCTCACTCAGACGACATACCCACACTGAACCATCCTGAATGTGCAGTTGTGCCCTGCATGGGCTATGATGACCTCTTGGCTGAGCACTCCCCAGGGTACACTAAAACAGACTCCTATGCAGGCGTCGTTCTTCCGATGCCAGGTTCCACACCAGGACCCATCTCACGGACCTCCGTGCCGGCAGCCAATGCTATTTCCAAGACAGAGCTGTCGGAGACAGTCTTAGACCAGTGTGTGCCACATCGGCAGTCATTGGCCGAGCGTGTGAGCTGCATCGATGCGTTCAGGGCGGAGAGAGCCAGCATCTGCTTTTCTGGCAACGTGATGTACGATCTTGCCGACGACAGCAAGCACGTTATTCTGGCTCCCAGCGTACGGCCTGAACGTCGCGCAGACCTCCATGAAGTCGTCCCCATGGAGATTTCCCCCTGATAGTTCGAGCCATGACCGTCTCGGTCAAAACAGGAGCGGTGGCAACAAGGAGGCTGCGGGCACGTCGCATCATGATTGTGTCCGGTGGCCGGTGTGCACTCGCGCTCGCCATCTGTTGCGCGGGAATTTTCCGGCTCGGCATTCAGATGCGCATAAAGACCACACCACCCCACTCGGACGACATGGATGTCTACTCGGCGAGTGGCGACTGCTCCAACACACCCACTGTCGCCCACCAGGTCTCTTCACAATGTTGCAGCGTCGTGGGGACAGACCACCGGGGTACGGCCAGTTTTATGCCCCCGGGTCTTCATCGACCAAGGTGCGAGCGAATGCCAATGCCTAACGTCAACAACGACGCTGTGGCCAACCGGGGCAACAGATGCAGTGTCGGCGTGCCGGGTCACAGCCTGGGCGGGTCCGGCCCGGGTGGGGGGGAGTCAGTGCCTGCCGCCAGGGCTGTTTTCACCGGGTCTTCCGAACACGTAGAGCCTTGGACGAGATCAACCACAACGATGCAGCCAGTCTTGACCTCCCAATAGACTTGTGGCACACTCCTGCACCCAGTTCCAGCATGGTCGAGGCCGACCTCCGAGATGCAGCCAGTATCGACCACCAGATCAACTTCTGGCAGATACCTGGACTAAATCGCAGCATGGCCGAGAGCGTCGGCCACAATTGGGCAGCCAGTTCCAGCCGACTAAGTCCCCAGCACTTTGCCTAGAGACATCGTGGCGTGCAAAAGAGCGACCGGCTCGAGGCAGCCAGCGCCGTCCACCAGAGACGCTTTCCCCAGACCGTCGCTTCATCGTGCATTGTGGTCCAGGCTCACCACCATGATGCAGCCAAGCCTGACCACCAGAAACTTTTCCGCCAGCTCCGCGCGCGCGCAGTCATGGCCGAGTGTCATGACCAAGAAAGACGCCGACGTTTCGGTGCGCGGGTAGCTAGAGCAAAGCAGAAGACGAAGTAAAGATTAAGAACAGCTGGTCCAGGATTGGGTGTTGTCTCTTGTTCTCTGTCTAGTACATCACAATATATATATATATATATTTATATATGTATATACATATATATATATATTGTTACACGCAAGAAGTACACGAAAAGGTTGAAAAACAGGCGAGCCTGGATGGTTCGCGTTTACTTCCACAAGGGGTCTCGAGACAGCACACCCAACGTCGTCTTCCTTCTTCACCTTTTGTCTGAATGTTCATTCGCGCTGTATGCGCCGTGCATTGCAACCGCTCGTGACATTTCCCCGTTGGCAGACGAAGCCCGCCGGGCGAGTCACTCAGTGGTTCGTGCATTGCATAGCTTCATGCGAGCGACGTGCGCCACTTCTGTTTTAGCCGAGCGCCGTCCAGTGCTTGTGAGCCGTGCTATGCGGTAGTTGACCTCACTGAGGCGTTCGAGGATAACGTAGGGCCCGACATAGTGAGCGAGAAATTTCTGGTACAGGCCACGTTTCCGTAAAGGCGTCCAGAGCCACACCTGATCTCCAGGATTGAAGTGAACATGTCGGTGACGGTCGTCATAGCGGATCTTTGACCGGTCTTGCGAGGTGACGGTGCGTAGCCGAGCGAGGCGTCGCGCTTCTTCTGCTCTACAGAGAATCTCGTTGATCGGCTCACTGTGATGAGCAGAGTAGGGAAGCATAGTGTCAAGATTATAGCGTGGTGGACGAGCATAAAGGAGAAAGAAAGGTGAGTAACCAGTGGTCTCATGTCTTGCGGTGTTGAAAGCATAGGTGATGAAAGGCAAAATTGTGTCCCAGTTTTTGTGCGCGGAGTCGATGTACATGGACAGCATGTTGGCAAGCGTTCGGTTCGTGCGTTCCACTAGACCATTAGTCTGTGGATGGTATGGAGTGGAATGGCGGAAGCTTGATGAGCACAGACGAAGGGTCTCTTCGACAACATCCGCGGTAAATTGCCGCCCACGGTCGCTGATTACGATGCGAGGAGGTCCGTGTCTGAGGATAACTTGAAACAGCAAGAAGATGGAAACGTCTTTTGCTGTGGCCGACGGCAGTGCTGCCGTCTCACAATAACGGGTTAAGTGGTCTACGCAAACGATGACCCAACGATTGCCGTCTGTGGATCGCGGAAAAGGGCCCAGAAGATCTATACCAACTTGCTCAAAGGGGGTGCTAGGAGGCGAAACAGGCTGAAGGCGACCAGACGGCGCGTCAGTTGGTCGCTTGTAACGCTGACATTGGGTGCAGCTGGCGACGTACCGTTCGGTATCATTGCGCATCCGGGGCCAATAAAAGCGTTCCTGAGCACGGTAGAGTGTTCTTGTGCATCCAAGATGTCCGGAAGTTGGTTCGTCGTGCATGGCAGATAATACGTGACTGCGAAGGCTCTTGGGGACAACCAAAAGGTAGCGCGCACCGGTAGCCGAGAAGTTCGTCTTATATAGGGCGCCGTCACGTAAGCGAAAACGATTGTCTGCAGCGGACTCCCGCGCGGCCGCGAATAGCGGCTGTAAGCTGTCGTCTTTCCTCTGCTCTGATATGAAGGTATCCATATCCGGGAATCCCGTGGACACAAAAGCGATGTATTCATCAAAGTTGTCCGCGTCACATTCAGTCGTTGGGAGTGGCAGGCGAGAGAGACAATCAGCATCAGCGTGTCGCCGGCCGCTCTTGTAGGAAACAACGAAATCATACTCCTGCAGACGGAGCGCCCAGCGTGCTAGTCGACCAGAGGGATCCCGAAGATTCACAAGCCAGCATAGAGAGTGATGATCCGTGACGACAGTAAAGGGGCGCCCGTAGAGATACGATCGAAACCGTTGCACAGCGAAGACGACCGCCAGACACTCTTGTTCGGTGACAGTGTAGTTGCGCTCGGGGCGACTCAATGAGCGGCTAGCGTACGATATCACATGCTCGCTGTCGCCGACACGCTGAACTAGTACGGCGCCAATGCCAACACCACTAGCATCGGTATGAACTTCTGTCGGTGATGACGGATTGAAGTGGCGAAGAATAGGCTGGGACGTCAACAGTAGCTTTAGCTGCCGAAACGATGAGTCGCATTCCGAGCTCCACTCGAAAGGAACACCTTTTTGGAGAAGGCATGTGAGCGGATGAGCTATGTCAGCAAATTTGGGAATGAAACGGCGAAAGTAGGAGCATAACCCTAAAAAACTTCGTAGCTGCTTCACAGAGCGAGGTGCCTGGAATGCCTCCACAGCTGTTGTCTTTTGTGGATCTGGTCGTATACCTTCTTTGTCGATCAGGTGTCCCAGCACAAGTGTCTGTCGTTCACCAAAATGGCACTTTTTAGAATTAAGCACAAGGCCGGCCTTCCTCAAGCAGTTTAGTACCAAGTCCAGGCGCTCGTTATGCTCACGAAATGTTCGGCCGAAGATCACAACGTCGTCTAGGTAGCACATACAAACTTCCCACTTCAAACCGCGAAGTATAGTGTCCATGAACCTTTCAAACGTTGCGGGGGCGTTACAAAGCCCGAAAGGCATCACGTTGAATTCAAATAGTCCATCGGGCGTTACAAAAGCGGTCTTCTCTCTGTCATCCGGGTGCATAGGGATTTGCCAGTAACCTGATCGTAAATCCACAGAAGAGAAGTAAGAAGCCGCAAAGAGGCAATCGATGGCGTCGTCAATTCGTGGGAGTGGATATACGTCTTTCCTAGTAACGGCATTTAGGCGACGGTAATCGACACAGAATCGCCACGTGCCGTCTTTCTTCTTCACCAGTATCACTGGAGCTGCCCAAGGGCTAGACGATTCCCGAATTACTCCTTTACCCATCATTTCTTCGACTTGAGCGCTGATGATCTTTCGCTCCGCAGAGGACACACGATATGGTTTTTGACGAATCGGTTCAGCGGATCCTGTGTTGATGCGATGGCGAGTACGGGATGCAGGAATCGATGTGGGGCCGTCGTGCTGTGCAAAGTCGAATATTGAAGAGTGTTTCGAGAGCAGGGCCATCAAAACACGACGTTCATGGTCACTGAGCGATGTAGCTACCATTCCGAGCATGTGTTCGTTTGCGGTGTGCGAGACACTGGTTTGTGCTGTATCCGGTAGTTCTGTAAGCACTGCCATAGGTATAAATGACTCTCCCTGAAACGTAGCAAGTTTTAGGCCTTGAGACAGCACTACTGCTTCAGTGGAGCAATTTAGCGTCCATAACCCTGCGCATCCATCGGTAACTGAAACCATACAATACGGAACCAACACATTTTTCTTAAGACAGTTTCTATGGACCGGTTCCACTGCAACATCGAACGAAGTACTAACAGAAGACGAACAAACAACAGGAACGCGCATCGCGGATAAAGCGGGCACAACAGTGTCTTCAGAAACACAAAACACACTCTCTTGCTGGGATGATTCTTCTAAGAGCGCAGAGGACACACTTCCGCAAATACTGAGTTCTCCTGTTCGGCAGTCAACATTGGCGCCACACAATTTCAAAAAGTCAATGCCGAGAATTACATCGTGTGTGGAACGCGGAAGCACGGTAAACTCAGTGTTAAAGGTTTGACCACCCAAGGAGACATCCACGTTACACACACCAACCGGGTATAATGAGTCCCCACTCACTCCACGAAAGCTTGTGCTGTGGTCCCAATGAAACATAACCTTGCGTCCCAGCAGATTTTTGAACACCACACTCATGACAGAAACAGTTGCTCCCGTGTCGACTAAAGCCATGGTAGAAACGCCATCAATAAGTACATTAACCTTATTCTTCAGCATGAAGATAGGTGGAGGTATCCGAGTCGGCAGCAAAGATTTTCCAGCGACCTCACCTCCATCGGCCGCGCTGGCTAGTTTCCCGGCGGTGGTGACGCGAAGCGGCGTCGAGGAGATGATGACGTCACACGCCGTCTGGGAGATGGAGATCGAGACGCTCGGAAAGCTGGTGGTGGTGTCAGAGTACGTTCGGAGGCAGGAGAGCGGTAACGGTTTCGATACCTTTCTTGTTCTCCAGAATAGCTGTCCAGAGGGGAGTGACGGCTTCTTTCTTCTCGGAAGTAGCCTTCAAAAGTGGTGTTTCCTGGCCTATTAGTGTCCATTGCACGACCACCGTGTTGCATAAACGACCCCGACTGTCCATTGCTGAATGCCCGACGTCGGTTACAATACCTAGCTATGTGGCCAGGCGTGCCACAGTTGTAACACACGGGCAGAGGGCGAACTTCCGGACGCTGATTGAAATATTCCACAGCGGCCACAGGCTGAGAGTAACTCATCCCCTCCCCTTGGATGTCGTAGGCAGTGCTGGGTCTTCGTGGGCGAACGTCGCGTGGATGCTGATCAAAACGCCGATCAATCGAGTCGTAATGGCGTTGTTCGGTCTGGCCATAATGCGGGTCGTGTCGGTAGCTGTTACAATCCGCAGCATTCACCGAATGCTGCCAAGTAGCCGGAGGAGATGCGCAGACGGCGTCTCGGAAAGCGACGGAGGCGCAACGCGGCACCGCATAACGCGTTTGTTCTTCGTGCCGCAGGAGCTCCTCACGGACAATCTGCCGGATGGTAGCTGAGAGGTCTGTCTGCGGACTCGCGTCAACGCTGGCCACAGTCGTGACATTGGCTAGCCGTCCAAACTTCGGCGTGATTCGGCGAGTTTTCAGCGCCTCGAATGTGCGGCAGTGCCGAATCACGTCTGATACGGTGTTCAGGTTGTCTTTTCCAATGAGGAAGTTATAGACGTCTTCCGCAATACCTTTTAAAAGGTGTCCCACTTTATCTTCCTCGGGCATTCGAGAGTCGATGGTCTTACACAGCTTGAGAACTTCTTCAATATATGTCGTGCAAGTCTCGCCGATCACCTGAGCTCTCTGAGCTAAAGCTGTTTCCGCTCGTTTCTTCTTAGTGTCCGAGTCGCTAAAGCACTTCTTCATTTCTTCAATAAGACTGCTCCATGTAGTAAGCGTGTCGGCGTGGTTTTCATACCAAACCAGGGCCGTGTCCGTCAAATAAAAAACGACATGCCTGAGCTGGCTGGCCGGGTTCCAGTTGTTGCATTGGCTTACCCTTTCGTAATGGGTCAGCCATTCATCGAAGTCTTCCCCTGGCTTTGCTGAGAACGGCCGTGGCTCTCGGTAATGCTGATACAGCGGTGGTCTTGCCGAGGCATTGCTGAGGGGGTCATTTTGCTCCAGAGACATGTCGGGGCGCGATGGCGAAAGTCCGGCAAGGCGACGGCTTCTACGAAGTTCTGGTGCTGACGGCTCCGTCGTAGGTCGTGGGAGGTACCCAGCACAGCTCCACCAAATGTTACACGCAAGAAGTACACGAAAAGGTTGAAAAACAGGCGAGCCTGGATGGTTCGCGTTTACTTCCACAAGGGGTCTCGAGACAGCACACCCAACGTCGTCTTCCTTCTTCACCTTTTGTCTGAATGTTCATTCGCGCTGTATGCGCCGTGCATTGCAACCGCTCGTGACAATATTTATATATATATACACATATTGATACGTGTATGGAACTGTCACCCCGACACAGCTGAATTGGCACCCAAATGAAGAAGACGACAACGTGGTTGTAGTGGGTTGGACTCTCGAGCTTCTCTCGTTGGCCTGCATGACTGTGCGCTCTTTAAGTCTTTAGCAAGACCAGCTCTCGGTGAATAAATCTTCCCCGTAACATCTTATGGTAGAAGGTGCGGGGTCTTCACACAACCCCGCTCTGGAACTCCGCAGTGGACGCCAGCTTTGTCCAGCCGCGATGCCTGAAACTGGCACTCAGGCCTCGCCATCCGCACCGGCTCCATCACCTGTGATTCCCTCTCATCTTCTCGACCCTGGCACGTTTTCCGGGACGGACAGCACTGACGTCGAAGAATGGCTCGCATTATTCGAGCGTGTCAGCAAGCACTACAGGTGGGACGAAACGCTTATGCTGGCAAATATTCTATTCTACCTACGGGGTACGGCACGCGCCTGGTATGAGACACATGAAGAAGAATTAACCAGCTGGGACACATGCAAGCAAAAGCTTCGCGATTTGTTCGGTTGGTCAGTTGCTCGTCAGATGGCAGCCAGGCAGGACCTCGCGTCGCGTGTTCAATCATCGACGGAGTCGTACGTCACGTACATCCAAGACGTACTGGTACTGTGCCGGAAGACTGACAAAAACATGTCCGAGGCGGACAAGATCAGCAACGTGTTGAAAGGCATTACTGATGATGCTTTCAACATACTAATGTGCAAGAACTGCACCACTGTCGACTCCATCATATCTGAATGAGGCGATTTGAACAAGCTAAAAGCAGGCGAATCACCCACCACATCGCGAGACTACCAAACACTGCTGCGACTTCGTTTTGCGAAGATTCTGCAGCGCCCCGTTCACTTGCGCCTCCTGCCGATATCACAAAGATTGTTCGCGAGGAGCTGGAAGCCATGGCACCCGCTTCCTATCAGCCCCCTGCGCAAGACAACTGGGCAACAGTCTCGCTTATTCAAGCCATCATACGCCAGGAGTTTGCTAACCTGGGAGTCCAGGTTCCCCAGCCGCAGCCCATGAGCACTCCTGTCCACAACGCTGACCACCACTGCTCCACTTGTCGCTGCGGCAGCTTCGACTCCTCGGTTTCCACCACGCTACCAAAATCCATCTTAGTGGCGTACGCACGATGATCGCCCATCTGCTTTTCTTGCTCTCGAGTTGGGCACATCTTCCGCCATTGTCGCAACAGGTGGTATTTCCGGCCAAGCTTTCGTAATGTCGACCGCCCCCTACTGAAACGTTCCGTATGAAATCTTACGGAAAATATATGGACTCCGTAACATTTCCTTATGCTACACACGGAAAAAATATGGAGTTTTGTGGAAATATACGGAAGTTGTATGGCATTTACGGAAGGCTTCTTATGGAGTATAAGGAAGGATAAGGAAATTGTATGGCGTATACGGAAAGCTTTTTATGGAGTATACGGAAAGATAAGGAAAATGTATGGCATATATGGAACGCTTTTTATGGAGGATATGGAAGGATAAGGAAAGATAAGGAAACTTATGGAGCATACGGAGAGTTCATGATGGAAGATATGGAAGGATAAGGAAAGTGTAGGGAATGTACAGAAGCTTTCATAAGGAAAATGCAGAATGTAAGGTCTTACGGAAATATACAGACTTTGTAAAGTGCTTACGAAAATGTGCAATAGAGTATGAAGGCATGTGGATTGTTGCAAAACTGTGGAAACTCTACAGTTGTTGTCACATTTTCAGCAGGAATTCCGAGCTCTATAAAGTTATAAATGAATGCACCGTGACACATATAGTACAAAAGAATAACGCAGGCTAGTCTGTGTTGTCAGTCACCGCTGTTCGCCCTTTTCCAGAATGAATACAACTTCTGCAGATGACCAGGTGCTAAAGTCTGTCACACGGAAAATGTGTCATTCACAAGGAATGACAATAACTGTCATTTTACTTGCATGCTGTCACACGAAAACAAATCAAGCAAAAAAGCATAACTTCAAGGGCTCGTTTTTTGGTAGAAACAATAATAATGAGAACTAAATTCAATGTGAATGAACTTGTCAATATTAATGAAATTGTTCTCATTAACATTGGCAAAGAGCAATGTCATTTTAAAATATCGACCATGAGCTTAGCTCTCCTGAGCACCGACAAAAGAAATGAAAATCTATGAAAACTAATTGCATGTAGCCTAAAAATAATTTTTATTGAAAGTATGTGCTCCTACAATATAAATACAGCTATACACAACTTGCCACAGCTTCACGACAGAAACGAGGTAGGGGCAGAGGGAGTGGCCAGAAAAATAATTAAGTATGAGAGCACAACTGATATGTACAAACACATAATGGTGCTTATCATTGATGCACGGATGGTCGGGTATAGAGCTGGGTCGTTTTGAGATTTTCAAAAGCATTGTTTCAGACCACCATGCAGATTACGCTTCAATTGTAGTGCTACATAACACACAACTTATGGGCAAGCTTTAATAAATAAAAAGATTATAGGTTAAACAAATGCTTTAAAATATATCATATCATGGCTTTATGGACGCATACAAGCTATGTAAAGCGCAATAAAGTGAGGACGCATGAGCTTCTCTTGATGCTTCAGTTCTACATAGATGCTTCAACTGTGCTGCAAAGAAATTTAACCAATGTCTGTGTGTGCAACATTGTCCATTTTAAACTATCTATATGTATATATAAAATTCCTACTGTGAGTTAAGCTACGTAGCACCCCATAACTCTTCCTTTTATTAAGGGCAATTTTTCAAACAATCAACATTATTCATTTTCTGTCTCATGACTTCGTGCCCGCCATTCTTGGTTTGGCTCGATCACAATTGTGCAGCCCTTATTTTGGAGGAATCAAAAAACATCAACCAAAATTGTGGAACTGCTTCTCGGTGATATTGCCTTCCCTCAACTGCCACAGCTTGAGATGAGTCATATAGCAAGTCTCGCGCATACCTAGGGCCTACCCTTGAAGAAACTGGTCCGCCTGTGAAATGCTCAGTTTTTTCTCAAATATTTTTTTTGGTTTGAGTTTTCTCACTTCTCGAGTCCCTTACAATCAAGCAGACCCAATGTTCCCCTTTGTCCTTGATTTTGTTACATTATGAAATAAATGAAAAAATAATAATGAAAATTAAAATACTAATAACTGTTGCACAAAAAACACAGTCCCACATACGTACTTGAACGCAATATTGCTTTTATTTTGTTTTAGAACCTAAGGCATTAGAAAAGATAGCAGTACAATAAAAACGTTGAAAAAAAAACAAAAAAAATTTCACTTGGCGGGACTCGAACCTGCGCCACTCAGTTGTACTCGCGTACGTGAACTGAGTGCGTTAGCTTGCTAAGCTATTCGCGCTGAAGGTAGCCAAAAGTTTAAGTTATGTATATAAATTTGCTTTTCACACGCTATGTTTTGGCATATTTATGTACGGTATGCGATCGTATCTATTGTTGTGTACATATGTTTTGGGATTGTATATACGTCACATGCTTTTCGCATGTCTTTCAACTATAGATTGCTGCCCCGCCGCGGATGAAAATAAGTATTTTTACACCCACACACAAGCTTGAGCAGTTGAAGGTTGTTTCCCGGGGCTCTCTTGCGATTGAGTCGGCCACCACAGGGAATTAGAGTGATACGCCATTAATCACTGCATCTAGCTGTATTCCATTTAGTAGCTCTATCGCTTGATGACAAATCGAGCGCGGGGCGCGACGCTATTGCGCACGACCATGCCTCGCGTAGTGGCGACATCAGCTGATTGCGCCGGCCGGCTTGCTTCGATTTGCTTCAGAGCAAAGAAATGTCATACCTTGAAAGATTGCGTACTGCACTATGTCAAAATGTTACTGCTTTGTAGCCATCCTATGATTCATTGAGAATTGATAACTCTGATATCACTACTGTAGAGCTTTGCGTCGGCGACACGCACCGAACGTGAAACCGCACTACGTCTGTCGTAGAAGCAGTAGGAGGCTGTCGTCTGCTAGAACAAAAACAAAACAAAGACCTGCGAAAATATTCATAAATTGTAACTTGTTTTTTGAATAATCGTTTATCACTTTTAAAGTTATTTTGCCAGATAACATACATATTTGTTTTCAGTTTATAGCAGCGACAAATGTTTTTTTTATTTTCCTCACACAGATATCCAAGTCAAATCCATTCACAGCTAAAGCCACATGTTGTTTGTCTTCTTTGTTTCTGTGGGCATGCCGCTTGGGTGCATCTCTCATGTGTTCGCGCTGCTACACACGAGAGCACGAAATGTTAAATTTACGCAAGGAAGCGCCGTTCTTCGTTCGTGTGATGTGCTAAGATTGCGCCCTATTCCCGCGGTTGTCCGAGTGCGGATCAAGTGCGAGTCGTCCAAGGAATCGGCGGGTTGGGCGGGCGCTCGAAGGACTCCGAGGTGACGGCTGACGCCTGTGGTCGCTTCCCTCAGGACAGTGTGAAAGAAACTAAAGGTAAGGGGGACACTTTTTTATGTAGACCAAGTATGCCACTCAGTGCAAGTGTGTGTTGCTGCACTCGAACGAGGCGTCGTGAAACGGCAACCTTACGTGCCTTTGCGAGTGCGGTTGCCGATTCGCTTTGACAACGCTAACGCCAGCAGAGCCATGGCGCATCGGCGCGGCCTTACTGGAGCTAATTCGAGACAACTGCGGCAACATGCATGTGTATGGTGATCAATCTTTTCATATGTGCAATGTAGTGAGGAAGACGCACACGGCGCTTGCTACGTTGTTGATTAAGCGAAGCCTGCAGTGCCATTTGATGCAAAGCAGCATTTTGTTTACGTTCGCGGGCGATACAATTTGTAACTTGGCGCGATTCACCTAGCCAACCGACTAAGTGGGTTGATTAGCATACGTTCACGGT